>APFE031493443.1:64801-163239 GCA_000404065.3 Pinus taeda | reverse complement strand
CACGCTGCATGCAAGTTCCTAGCTATACAATTTAGAAGTCGATCAAGGAGACCAACCTGGGATCCAACGCTGTTTGTCGTGGGAGAAGTGTCGCTCCTGTCCTCTAGCTCTGGCCGGTCGCTATCCTTGCGCTTCACGCATGGAAGAAGAACAACCCACAAACAAGCATAAAATCCGAAATCGTACAGCTATATATCAGTCAAGCAGGATATAATTCAAATATTACTAGCAGAACATATGAATGGAACCATAATAACAGTCGCTTATCATTAATAAGAAATAGAGAAGAATTACAACCACTTAAGGCTTGACACTGCAAATCTCCTCTAGCTGGGTCGGCTGTCAGTCTGACATGTCTTGCAAAGTCACTTTCTCTCTCCACAATCCGGCAGCATAACCTCTCTTTCAGCTCTTAGCTCAACACTATCTCTCTCTCACTAGCTTGTTCACTCTTGGCACTATTAACACTCGCTCCAAAAACTCTTAGCAAAAACTAGCCTGTTCAATATGGGGAGACAGGCCTTTATAGATGGGGGGAGAGGAGATATGCACTGTATGTGGACACATTCTGAGTTTTTGGTAATGTCCCAAAATAACCATTGAGTTGAGTTGCCTTGGATAGAAAAACCGACGCTCGACTGCTTTTATGGGCTTTTTCCTTCAAGGGACTGGGTGAGTCACGGAGGAAAAAGAATTCTAGCATGTGCTGGCCAAAAATCATGCCCAAATTGTGTGGCGCGGGCTGTGCTCTACGAAAGAGCGTCTACGGGCGCGCCCTCTTTGTAGGGACTGAGACATTGGCGCGGGTCAGACACTGTGGACCTGCGCTAATGGAAAAAAGGCATCTTCCAAGGTTAATCTTCAGAGGGTGTCTTCAGGGTTATTGAACTTCATACTCAAGAGACCTCAATGCAAGTGTTTTCAAGTTATGTCACTGGTCACAGGTCCGTAAATGTGTCCTCCAATGTGTGACAGCGGGGGGGTAACAAGGACGGTGACCAACGGTGACAAATTACTGCGTAACACCTATAGTTGAAGGAAAGATAATTTGCTTATTTCCCAGATACATATGAGTGGCTTAACTTTTAAAAGGGAAGGTTAGAAACGAGGAAGTGATGAAGGGAAATACATTCATCATGCAGACATTGTAAGTATTAATCCAAAATGCCAACTTCTGCTGATGTTACAAGCCTTTCAAATCTACAGTACTTAGCTTGTCAACCAGAACCCTGCAGAGACAAATTACAAATCAACCAAATTTCAATACTATATCATGTCATTTGATAAAGTGTTGGGTGTGAGAAATTTGCAATGGAAGAGAAACTTTTATCTTCTTAGTGAGAAATTTGCAATGGAAGAGAAACTTACTTTAATCTTCTTAGCAAAGGAGTGGTAATTTGTATTTGACTCAAGTCAATGGAGGTGGTTATGATATCATGAAGGTGTTTGTAGGGACCGTTATCTCTCACTTCTGAATCTGCACAAACCCCATATGGATCTCGGAAATCTATTTCTTCAGAAATCTCCATAGAAGCCTTACATCTCACAGTGCCTCTGGAACCATAATTTCTTGAGCTTATACTTGATGAAGTCAATTTTTAGAGAATGGTCTCTACAGTTTTTCCCTTTGTAGCTTATTTGATTAGAACTAGTAGTATCTGAAAGTGAAGTGTTGCTTGGAACATTGTGAATGAAAATTTATTCGAAGGGACCCTCCAATGGACAAGGCAAATGTTACCAATGGCTCGGGCCATTCTAAACCATAAACGCTCCTTATTGTTGCCTCTTTATCCTTCTTTCCACCTTTAGGATAGGCCTGATACACATACAAATGGCCAAAGTTTGTTAATCTATTACTGAGAAATTATGAATGAAACTTGCCTTCATTATTATCCCAAGACCCAAACCATTTCAGCTCAGAAATAAACTTACATCTTTCGAGTGATATGGCAGCCTAAGAATGAAATGTTCGATAGTTAACGCATTCAGTGAGTGCCCACCTACGTTAATCATGCCCTCACAGTGCCTCTGGAACCATAATTTCTTGAGCTTATACTTGATGAAGTCAATTTTTAGAGAATGGTCTCTACAGTTTTTCCCTTTGTAGCTTATTTGATTAGAACTAGCAGTAGAATTGAAGGTAATCCATGCTCGAGGAATGCCTGTAGTTGAAGGAAAGATAATTTGCTTATTTCCCAGATACATATGAGTGGCTTAACTTTTAAAAGTGAAGGTTAGAAATGAGGAAGTGATGAAGGGAAATACATTCATCATGCAGACATTGTAAATATTAATCCAAAATGCCAACTTCTGCTGATGTTACAAGCCTTTCAAATCTACAGTACTTAGCTTGTCAACCAGGACCCTGCAGAGACAAATTACAAATCAACCAAATTTCAATAATATATCATGTCATTTGATAAAGTGCTGGGTGTGAGAAATTTGCAATGGAAGAGAAACTTTAATCTTCTTAGTGAGAAATTTGCAATGGAAGAGAAACTTACTTTAATCTTCTTAGCAAAGGAGTGGTAATTTGTATTTGGCTCAAGTCAATGGAGGTGGTTATGATATCATGAAGGTGTTTTTAGGGACCGATATCTCTCACTTCTGAATTTGCACAAACCCCATATGGATCTCGGAAATCTATTTCTTCAGAAATCTCCATAGAAGTCTTACATCTCACAGTGCCTATGGAACCATAATTTCCTGAGCTTATACTTGATGAAGTCAATTTTTAGAGAATGGTCTCTACAGTTTTTCCCTTTGTAGCTTATTTGACTAGAACTAGCAGTATCTGAAAGTGAAGTGTTGCTTTGAACATTGTGAATGAAAATTTATTCGAAGGGACTCTCCAATGGACAAGGAAAATGTTACCAATGGCTCAGGCCATTCTAAACCATAAACGCTCCTTATTGTTGCCTCTTTATCATTCTTTCCACCTTTAGGATAGACCTGATACACATACAAATGGCCAAATTTTGTTAATCTATTACCGAGAAATTATGAATGAAACTTGCATTCATTATTATCCCAAGACCCAAACCATTTCAGCTCATAAATAAACTTACATCTTTCGAGTGATATGGAAGCCTAAGAATGAAATGTTCGATAGTCAACGCATTCAGTGAGTGCCCACCTACGTTAATAACGCCCTGCATTATTCATTCCCATACAAGGCACTTACAAAAATTAAATGGCCGCATATTAAGAGCACAACAAAAAATACCATAGGTTCAGTCGCATTCTTTCTCATCCAATCCTCATTCAATTTGAATTTTTCCTTAGCACAGTAAACAGGTGGGTAATGATATTCGTAATACTTGATGTTTGCATTCAAAGCACTTGCAATATTTAAGGCAGGGCATAGCTTGCGAATAAAAGCAATGACCATCTGAGGAATTGAAGGTAATCCATGCTCGAGGAATGCCTGTAGTTGAAGGAAAGATAATTTGCTTATTTCCCAGATACATATGAGTGGCTTAACTTTTAAAAGGGAAGGTTAGAAACGAGGAAGTGATGAAGGGAAATACATTCATCATGCAGACATTGTAAATATTAATCCAAAATGCCAACTTCTGCTGATGTTACAAGCCTTTCAAATCTACAGTACTTAGCTTGTCAACCAGAACCCTGCAGAGACAAATTACAAATCAACCAAATTTCAATAATATATCATGTCATTTGATAAAGTGCTGGGTGTGAGAAATTTGCAATGGAAGAGAAACTTTAATCTTCTTAGTGAGAAATTTGCAATGGAAGAGAAACTTACTTTAATCTTCTTAGCAAAGGAGTGGTAATTTGTATTTGACTCAAGTCAATGGAGGTGGTTATGATATCAAGAAGGTGTTTGTAGGGACCGATATCTCTCACTTCTGAATCTGCACAAACCCCATATGGATCTCAGAAATCTATTTCTTCAGAAATCTCCATAGAAGTCTTACATCTCATAGTGCCTCTGGAACCATAATTTCTTGAGCTTATACTTGATGAAGTCAATCGTGCAACTACTGGTGACATATCCTGTTCTGATCCTATGGACTGCTTGGCTAGCCTCAAAAAGATACTCAACAAGCATTTCACCATCTCTTTAGAAAGCCTGTTGGGATCCATGTCTTTCACATCTTGTATAGAAACCAAAATGGGCACATTATCTGGTCCCAAATTACAAGTTACCATGGTATGTTCTGTCTGGCGGAAATTTTCAGAAAAAAAAAAAAAAAATGAGCGTCCATTCCTGCAAATTCCATTCTAGAATGGTAATTGCAAAACTTTGGAAACAAAAAGAGAGAAGAAAATTGAAAGATGAATCAAAATTAAAATCATGGACATATTTTCCATAACCTATATAACAAATGCTATCTGTAGAATGTGTCCATGTTTAATACCTGTACTTTTAAAGTATGTATCTGCTTCTTGGAAGCCTTGTTGTCCTTTGGGGACGAATTTGGAGATGCAGTCCCCGGTTTTGACGATCGAGGCAAAGAATGAGGAGTTTTAGGGGTTACATGAAGCTGATTCTCTTTTCCATGGCCAGGCTCTGAGGGCCCCAAACTCTTTTGCACCCCCTTCGACAGTTTTGAGGTCTCCTCTGCAACTCCAAACGATGCTTTCCTTCTATGTAAACTTCCAGCTTGGGAAGCTACAACAGGTGAGCATTCATTTATAGGGGGAAGCAAACCTCCCGCAACAAACTCTTTTCTGCCTTGTTGACTTTCTTGGACAGAGTAGTGACAATGTGAAGGAGCCCTGAGGAACTCTGGCTTCTTTGCTATAAGGGAGCTTGCAAATTTCTCACACCCAGCACTTTATCAAATGACATGATATATTATTGAAATTTGGTTGATTTGTAATTTGTCTCTACAGGGTTCTGGTTGACAAGCTAAGTACTGTAGATTTGAAAGGCTTGTAACATCAGCAGAAGTTGGCATTTTGGATTAATATTTACAATGTCTGCATGATGAATGTATTTCCCTTCATCACTTCCTCGTTTCTAACCTTCCCTTTTAAAAGTTATGCCACTCATATGTATCTGGGAAATAAGCAAATTATCTTTCCTTCAACTACAGGCATTCCTCAAGCATGGATTACCTTAAATTCTACTGCTAGTTCTAATCAAATAAGCTACAAAGGGAAAAATTGTAGAGACCATTCTCTAAAAATTGACTTCATCAAGTATAAGCTCAAGAAATTATGGTTCCAGAGGCACTGTGAGATGTAAGACTTCTATGGAGATTTCTGAAGAAATAGATTTCCGAGATCCATATGGGGTTTGTGCAGATTCAGAAGTGAGAGATATCGGTCCCTACAAACACCTTCGTGATATCATAACCACCTCCATTGACTTGAGTCAAATACAAATTACCACTCCTTTGCTAAGAAGATTAAAGTAAGTTTCTCTTCCATTGCAAATTTCTCACTAAGAAGATTAAAGTTTCTCTTCCATTGCAAATTTCTCACACCCAGCACTTTATCAAATGACATGATATATTATTGAAATTTGGTTGATTTGTAATTTGTCTCTGCAGGGTTCTGGTTGACAAGCTAAGTACTGTAGATTTGAAAGGCTTGTAACATCAGCAGAAGTTGGCATTTTGGATTAATATTTACAATGTCTGCATGATGAATGTATTTCCCTTCATCACTTCCTCGTTTCTAACCTTCCCTTTTAAAAGTTATGCCACTCATATGTATCTGGGAAATAAGCAAATTATCTTTCCTTCAACTACAGGCATTCCTCGAGCATGGATTACCTTTTTTAATTCCTCAGATGGTCGTTGCTTTTATGCGCAAGCTATTCCCTGTCTTAAATATTGCAAGTGTTTTGAATGCAAACATCAGGTATTACGAATATCATTACCCACCTGTTTACTGTGCTAAGGAAAAATTCAAATTGAATGAGGATTGGATGAGAAAGAATGCGACTGAACCTATGGTATTTTTTGTTGTGCTCTTAATATGGGGCCATTTAATTTTTGTATGTGCCTTTTATGGGAATGAATAATGCAGGGCGTGATTAACGTAGGTGGGCACTCACTGAATGCATTGACTATCGAACATTTCATTCTTTCCCTGAATTTGTTAAGAAACGTGCCCTAAACTACCAGATATTTTCACTATTTTTGAAATTACTCAGAAACTGAATCAAATTTAATTCGAGTAATCTTTGCAAAAATATTTTACAGAGTCCAGCGCAAAGCAAAAGGAAAATCAAATCAATTTGTATTACTGAATGCGCATACTATAACGATACCCATCAAAAATTCAAGTATGTAGCGCACCTGGAAGAAATGATATTGGGCAGAAATATCGGCCTAACAACAGTGCGGCAGGATCACGATTTCCAGCTTCGTTCTTCGCTCGTGAGATTGTCGAACCAGGCTCCTCTGTTGCTACACTGTGTGATATTGATCCAAGCTGTGGGTAGTTGATGCCGGTAGGTTGATCCATGAAGGCTGTCGGGAAAATAGCAGAATAGTTAATCGTGCAGAAAATCATTTAATAAAAGGTACCAAACAGAACTGCAAAGCGCGTGGAGTAACAGGAAGGAAGACGGTGCATGGAGTAAGTAACAGGAAGGAAGGCGGTGTTGCTATGTAGAAGTCATACCAGAATTGAAAAGCCAGTTGGATGTCGAATATGGCGCACGCGGAAGTGAAAGCCATCGCCACGATGACGAGGTGTTATGCCGCCTGACGCCAGCTATCAGCACGAGGATGAAGGGGACCCGACACCATGTGTCAGCGGGAGAACGAAAGGGATGATGAAGGTCCCTTTCAAAGGAAAGGCCTGTCGGCCTAAATATATAATAATATTAAAATAAAAACAAATTCAAATTCTACTTTGGAGCCAACTAGGTCACCTTCGCTGAGCCAAATTGGCAAATCTGGAGGTGATCCTTGTCACAGCCCCATTGGGTGAAAACTAAATAATATTCCCCTTGCTGACTGGATTTCTGACTAAACAGCCATGTCATCATTTTGTCCCATTTTGCAATTTCTTTAGTTGTTTAGGAAAACGAACAACAAGTATTTTCTCCTTCATTTGGACTCCATTTTTTATGAAACAAATTGCATTGCGATCATCTTGACGAGACAAACATAGTCATATATTTTTTGAGCCAATCTGAGAAATTTGAGTTTTGAGCTAACTACTGAGCACCTGATCATTTCTCCCCACTAGAAGCCTTTTTGACCCTAAAATATATTATTATCTGATAAGTAGATGAGGGTACAACCCCCTCACCTTTCCAAGCTCGATCCAATTGTCTTTGGACGAATATGTTTCATTGAGTTCCTCTCTAAGGAAATCAACATTCACTTGCCTTGAGGACCCCGTTCTATACATGTACTTGTCTTTGCCCTTTTCAAGCTGATCTTGCACTGTTTGTTGCACCATTTTTAGTCGTTCATAGAAACTCATGGTTTTGTCCATGTCATCATCAAAAGCAACATTCTTCTTACCAAGACGACATAACAAAATATAATGTAAATGGATGACAAATTTCACTACTTGGTTTTCTTGACTCAAGCCCAATTGTACATCTTGAAAGTATGAAATTTTATGAACATAACTTTCATGTAAAACATAATGACACCTGAATACAACAACTGCATAACCAATAGGCATAAATGGCATAACAATGGGCTTGTTGCTTATACCTCTTTTATACCTTCTAACAAAGTGAAATTTTTGACAAGTATCCATCCAAGGAAAGTGCATGGATCGCTGCAACTTAATCTTTACACCATGGAAATATTCTGAATGAAATAAGATGGTGAAGTTGCTTGCATAAACTTGAAACTCAAATGAACCTTTCAAGTTTGAAAGATCATAAAAAATAATTGAACCGATCTTTTGGTTTGAAGCAACACATGCCTCTTGTTGTTTTCCTCCCCACTTGAAGACTGTGTACACACATGAAAATGCATGCCAAATAGCTTCGAAAGAAGAAATGTCAACAACAACTCTCCTCCAACATAAACCTCTTATCAAAATGGCGACCTTGGGCGTTGACCAATCAACAATGGCATCCAACTTGGAGAGGCTTGCCTTCACCTTACCTCCTCCAATATCATGGCCCAAATGCATCAAAGAAGTGAAACCCAACTTGTACTTCGATATCTTCAAAACATCAAACAATTTTCCTTTATAGATGACATGTGCATAAGAAAACTTTCTAAACATGTGTATGTCACCTAAGTGGACAATTTCTTCAGGAAATGACTCTTTTTTGCCATAATTCAAATTCATGTATGTAATAGAAATGCTAAAAAGAACATACAACATTAAAAGCCATACAAACCATTTTTGTTTGGTGTTATGTATATTCTTGCACTGACCTCTTTTCACAACTTTTCTTTGGCGAAAACTGTTGACACCTAATCATAGGGATTGGGTGAACAATTGTAAATAGTGTAAATAATTAATAAGATAAAATGAAGAGTCATCGAGAGATGAAACTCAAGAGTCACTCCCTCAAGTATATAACTATGAACAACACAAATAAATAAATAGATTCTCATTTGAGGAGTTACCTCCTGGCCTGACATAGTATCAGAGCCAACTCCATTTTTGGCTTCTTTGCCTTTGTAACTCCCTTCTGCCTA
This sequence comes from Pinus taeda, assembly GCA_000404065.3. NCBI lineage: Eukaryota > Viridiplantae > Streptophyta > Pinopsida > Pinales > Pinaceae > Pinus > Pinus taeda. The sequence goes on along the minus strand of APFE031493443.1, from coordinate 154,633 downwards.
TCATGCCTATGTTCTGTCTATTTTCCAGAACTGACACCTCTTCTATAACTCTGCCATACTCCTAGCATCGTTGGTCATGCTGCCTGTGCGTTAAATGTTTTGAAGACTACATTTTATAATTGGAAGGTGCATCTTTGGAGACTGCTGGTACAAATTATTGAATGATTGTGTTGCTAAAGGAGCGAAAGTGAGGTGTTGCGTGAATGCAATGATGTGCGTGACAAGCGGAAATACTCTCGATGGACCTCCATACCATAGGAGCAACGAAATGGTGTGGAATGGTATATGTTTATAACTGTCATAGTATTTTTTTAATAAATTGTGGAACACTTCTATTCTTGTTGTCTCCATTTCATAAATTGTCTCCATACTTTTGATGTCTTTGTTACACCACTCCCAATCCATACGCCCCTCACTGTTCTGCTTCTTGTGTTGGTTCAAATGGGCGGAAAGTGCCCTCATCTGAAAGCTGAAAATGGGTGTGCAGCAGAAGGTAGTCTGCCAGAGGGTTCCAGATAGAAGTCTTCTAGTTATTGTTATTATTGTATTCATCTCTAAGTTCGTTTAATTCCTGCAGTAAAGGTTCAACAAATAGAGTTCCCATGACGTCGTCCATACAATGTCTATTGTGCTCCCTCCCTCACGATGTGTGATAATACCTCCACATACTTCTGCTGACATACACAGTTGACTCTCACTGCCATATGCCCTCCCAACATCCCACTCGACCCTTGGCATTCAGTCGGCCCTCCACATACATTTTTGATACTACTCCCAGGTTTCGCGCAGCAAAATCGTGGTTCTGATATACGTTGGTATTACTTATGGTCTGAGGTATCTGCAGACTTCCCCTCTGCTCTCCCATTACACTGGCCTGTTAATACCACATTAATACGATTACTCCCCATCACTATCTAGTAATTCATTTCCCCGATTAACAATAACATGTACAACACATTCCTTGTTTCATATACATAAATGCTGGTATATATATATAACATCGATACACATATACATTGTTTCATATATATTGTCTCGGTTAATCATTGTGAAATATGTGATATATAACTGTGATATCACAATTTTTTTTAATATCTCATTGCGCCTCCATTGGGCCCTCCACCTATATAACCCTCCCTCATATATCCCCTCCACCACATAACGTCTGTTATATACATTAGAATTGTAGTTTTTTTTACAACCAAAAGTGCAATTTCTTACAACGTATTGGCAGCAAAAGTACATTTTTTTTTTTACAGTACACATATTTTTAGAATGCATTCATTGATATCTATTATGGGATTGGTTCTCACCGGTAAGGAGAACTATCCAAAATGGTCACGGAAAATCAAACACACTCATTTTTAATGAGCTGTGGAAAGGAGTGTGTGTTGGAGACAGAGACAAAGAACCAGAACAACCTACCTCATGCAAGGAATTTTCCATTTGGGAAAATAAGAACAGCAAGGTTTATTCCTTGATTTCAGCATCAATAAATGAAGAGGTGAGTCACCATATTTCTCCATTTTCAAATTCTTTTGAAGCCTTACAAAAACTGAAGGAACTATATGACTCACACTTTGCACTTGAAGTTGTTTAACTCATGATTAAATTGTTCAGCCTTGAATTACAAAATGATGATCCTCTTGCTCTTGCATCAGAAGTAAAATCTATTATGCATGATATCAAAGTCACTAATGATGAACTGGACATTCCTCTGATAGATTTTGTCAAGGCACTTTATCCCACTTACTCAAATTATCTTGAGTCATTGCAAGAAAATGGAAACCTCAAATAAATTACCTTTGACTCCCTTGTGAAAAATTTTGTTGAAAGAGAGAAATATTTTGGGAAGAAGACATCTCCTTAGTCTTCTGAAGAAGTTTTGTGTCTTTCACATAGAGAGAAGAATATTGTTGAAGATTCTTTCAGAGGAGGAGGTGGTCGAAGACGAAGAGGAAGAAGAAATTTCAAAAGTAGGTGGGGCAAACACTCTCAAGGTGAAAAGTCAGATTTGCATTGCATACGTTGTAATAGAGATGGATCACATGATGCATCCACATGCAAGTTTCCTTGGGATAGAATTCAGTAGGAAATAAACCAATACAAAGGTAAAACTAATGACAAAGAGAAAGGTAAAGCAACTGAATCTGCTCACTATGTTGTGGCACATTGTAATATTGGAGTAAATGAAGACTTATATAATGCTTCACTTGCTTCTTGGAAAAATGATTGGTTTCTTGATTAAGGAGAAAATTGCCACATGACCTTTAGAAGAGACTTTTTTGAAGAATTTACTGTCAATGTTCATGGAGCAGTATACTTTGCAGACAAATCAAAACTCAAGCCATCTGAGCTTGGCACAATGAAGCTTAAATTGCCTGGTCTTCCAGACTTTCTTCTGCATGATGTTTTATATCTCCCACGACCGAGGAGAAACTTTTGCCCTTGGTCCACATCCGCCAGCAAGTACACTCCATTCATATGCTTGATGGGAAGTTTGAGGTGATAAAATCATCATAGCACTCACTTGTCATGATAGGGATAGAAGAAGAAAGGCTTCTCAAGCTGCAAGGTACCTCTGCTCGTGCAAAAAAATTCTCATACAATTCACATTATGATGAAGGTACATTTCCATCAAGTTTATTTTGGCATGCTATATTTGGACACTTGAACTATGATAGCCTTTGCTTGTTGAAGAAAAATGGTTTTACTGGTTTGCCTACAATTCCTAGGAAACTTAAGTAATGTGATTCTTGCATTCTAGGAAAGAATAGCAAACAATCTTTTCATGATTCACATTCCAGAGATACATAGCAAACTTGAAATCATTCATTAAAATTTATGTGGTCCAATGCATGTTCCTTCTATAAATGGAACTAAATATATGATGACATTTATTGATGACTACACTAGAATGTCTTGGGTTTATTTATTGAAGAACAAATCTGATGCTTTTCAAACATTCAAGAACTTTCATACATGGATTGAAAATGATTCACAATCTCATATTGGCTCTATTCGCACTAATAATGGAAAAGAATACACTTCAAATGAATTTCAAAACTACCTTTGTCAACATGGGATCAAACATCAAATAATTGTGCCTTATAATTCCCAACAGAATGGAGTAGCTGAAAGAATGAATAGGACAATCTTAAATATGGTGCGCTCCATGATGTTTTTCAATAATGTAAAATTGATGTTTTGGGCTGATGCAGTTCTATGTGTTGTATATGTAAAGAATAGATTTCCATCTAATTCTATTAGAAACAAGACTCCTTATGAAATGTGGTATGGGTACATTCCTTCGGTAAAGCATCTCAGGGTCTTTGGTTCCACTTGTCATGCCTTGATACCAAAGGTACATAGAAACAAACTTGGTGCAAGGAGTCGTAAGTGTATCTTCTTGGGATATTCAAACACCTCCAAAGCATATTGTCTCTATGATGAAGTCAATAAAAAGTTTGTTGTATCTAGAGATTGATGCAGGAGCATCTAGACCCAGCCAGCAATGTGATGGAATGGTCACATGTTGTGGCTAAACAAAGCAAAAATTCATTGACTATTTGGACGAATTCGATTTTACTGAGGATAAACTTCTCAAATAAGTTTGTTATTGTAATAAATGAGAATTGTCTTATATTTAGATTAGTGATAAGATTGTTTGTATAGGTGTGTTGAGAAGCTAGGAAATAGCAGATTTCTGTTATTATTCCTAAAAGCAGAAGATTGCATTAAGAGCGAGAGAATGATGGAGAGGTTTTTTTATATATGGAACAAGTGGAGTTAGATAAAAAAGGGGGTATTTGTGTGGATCGAGGGATTCTTTTTTTAGAGTGATTTGTTAGAGATACTTTTTGTGTAGTTTTGAGTGTAGAGCGAAAGCTCGAATAGGTTTTTTTTGTGTCCTAGAGTGGTGTGAGAATTTGGTTTAAATGTGTGAACTGTATTATATGTATAACAAAGATTTTTCTTATGTAAATGGCTTAAGGCGAGATCTATTCTTTCATATGCCATGAATAAAACTAAGATTGTGCGTATCAATGTATGATGAGTGTAATGCTGGACGCGCTGTTTTCTTTGTACAAGAGTTGAAGTTGTTACGGCTTGAACGTTTATTTAATCTGTAATATTTCTGAGTTTATTGCAAAACTGGCACTGTCGAATTGTATGAATTGGGGAATTCGTGAACACAAAGAATATGTGAAATAAAGCTCTATTGGAGCCTTGTCGCTGAGATTAAATTTATATTTAGTTATTGAGTCCGATAACTATTGGGTCGAATTAGGTGTAATTCTTATCACATCGCAACAGAGATCTGTTCAAATTCATTGGGTGTAACAGTAAATGGGACTCGAAATGATACAAGTATGGTTTAAAGTGAATTGGGGTGAATGATATCGCCAAGATCTCATAAGAGAACGTTGAAACATAGCCATCACAAATTTCTGTTAGACTTCGTATCGAGTTATGGAAATCTGTCAACAGGTCGACAATGACACTAATTATAGTGAATGTAATCCCCGCTTGAGATCATCTCGGCGTGCATTGGAGGGTGGAGCGATTTAGAGTTGTGCAAGTTGTATAGTTATCATCGGAGTGGAAGAGATTGTATATCACACCATATTGCCATAAAGACGGAAGCGAAGGTTATAAATCGGTTTTACATTGAGTCCGTTCCAGAGTTATCGCATCGACGATGTTAATTCTGTGATAATCACGTGACATATCACTCTAGTGAATGGCGATCTCAAGGAGTTATCGCATCAGAATGAAAATTAACCAAAGTCAAAGGCAGGCATTCAAAGATCCAGTGGTCGAATCCCAGGGTGGTTATTGAGAGAGAAACGTTGCAACTGTTCTGGTGACTTGTGGCGAGATATTTCCGTGATTTCTTAGATGAAGGACCGGAGTTATAAGTCCTTGACATGTGATGTGAAGAGTTCGAGTCCCGAGATCTTGAAAGTTAGGCTCTGATCTATGCATCGGTGTACCTTAGATCTGGAGCGATAGCTGGTACATTGAAATGCTTGAGGTATAATTGTAATAGGTAAATGTGTGTTTGAGTTTGTTGGTAAGATTTTTAATTGAGATTGTTGAGACAGATTTTATACGTAAAGGGGAAAGGGCGCGTAAACAGATTTAGTATCTTGGCAAGATTGAAATGAAGAAGCAAAGACACAATAAATATTGCAGATAAATGTTATTGGTGATGTTGCGTGAAGGATTTGTTTGAAACAATGTCAAGTTGAATCATGGGCGCATTGGTTTTATTAACTTTTGATTATATAAAAGTGAGATGCGAGATTGCCAGTGTATGGGTAAGCTGAAGAGTTTCCGCATGAATTATTGAAATTAACAGATATCAAAGTTAAATTTTTCAATATTTGGAAGTGGATGTTTTAGGTGCATGATTGTTGGGAGTCCTGGGTATGTGCAGGGTTGGTCCTGCATCAAATTTTTGGTATCAGAGCTTGGCTCTGTTGAAACTGAATAAGTTTTTTTTTCCGAATGAAGTTTAGTACGAGATTGCAGCTGTGAGGAAATCTATTCAAAGCAGAGGTGACAGCATCAGAAAGAGTGAAGACTGTAGCAATATAAATCAAGAAAAGTTGTGAGAGAAGAATCAGATGCGTTCTTAAAAGCAGAAGTGGCAGTGAACCTGAAGAATCCAACAAGAGATTGGACAGAAAGGACAATTGAAGTGTCTTCGAAAGAGAGAGTGAAAGATTGCAGAAGCCTAGAGAGAGCAAAGGTGTTGCTCAGGAGAAGATTCTAGATAGGGGATCGTGATTACCAAAAGACTGAGTAAGGAGAGCTTAGTGAGGTAAGATTGCAGTAAGAAGGACTTACTATTTCAAAGGCTTGTTGCAGAGGTGTAAGGAGCTCATGGAAAGAGAGGAGCAGAAAATGACTACAGATAGTCATAGCGGAAGTTCACAAGGAAGCCGCAGCATAAGGGAAGATGTCAAAGCAAATGGCATGAGGATGAGTTAAGAAGAGTTTGACCGAGAGAAAGCTGAGATAGATTTCCAGATTGGAATATTGATGAAAATGCTGTAGAAGAGTGTTTGGACCATGAAGAAAAGAGTAAAATGGCAAAGGCTACGAGAAAAGAGAAATCAACAAATAAAGTTACAGATAGTAGAAGAATTGAGAAAGATTGAGCAGATATTGAGCGCTCAAGAGGAATCAGAGAAACTTAGAGAAATAGAAGTAGAAATGGAAGTTTCCATTTGTAGACCAGAACAAGGTGAAATGTTGGGTGAAGAGGATAATGATAGATCAGTTGAAGATCTCACGGACTATTGGCATAGTTCAGAACAATTCGAAGATATGTTGACAAGGAAAGCAGATGAGGCAATGAAGCCTTGTGATTTTGATTCTTATAGTTTGTGTATGTTTGCAGGATATGTAGAGGATGATGGACATTCGAATGAAATTGTCACAAACAGGAATGAAGCTCTTGAGGTGAAGTATGATGGTGAATCTCTTTTAGAGGAAGAAGGCGTTGATCTATGGTGATAGAATGAGTTCATAGATGAAATTTTGTTTGGTGTGAAACAGTCAAATGAGGAGTTTAATGATAATTCCATAGTGGGACTACAAGAAGGTAAACCAATGAATTTGTTTAATGGAATTGATAAAAGATGCTTGCAACATGATGATATAGAAAGCAGGTTACCTTAGGAGGATTGCCAAGAAAAGAATGAAGCTGAGAAGGAAAATTATGATGATCCGCTGGAGAGATTTCACAAGGAGACAGAATTCTTGGAAAGATTACTCGAGGAACCCAAAGGAGAAACAAAGCTTACAGAACCCGATAGAGGAAAAGGTGTGGAAGATAGCATTAATAAATATGATGCTGAAATTAGAGAAATTGAGTAGTGATTATTTGAAGGTGAGATGAAAGATCAGAAGCAACAAAGAGGTTATGTCCTCAAAGGCATAAAAGAGACAGAAATATCAACTCAGCAAGATGAATGTGGAAGTAACCAGCAATTTGGAAGGAATGATCAGCTACGTGAGAATGAATTTGAGGAAGGCATTAAATTGCAGAAGTATAGAAGCTGGCAGCAGAATGAAGAACCATAAATTGATCTGGTAGTACAAAGAAAGACAATCAAAGATCAAAGATATAGATGGAAACAGAAGAAAAGGGTGAAGTGGAAGCTACTGCAATAGAGGTGGAATGGCAAGCTGATGAATGAGTTCAGGGAACTTGAACAAATTCGTATTGATTTGTTGAAGAAGGAAAAACTCAGAGAAATGGGGTCACAGCAAGAAGAATCCGCTGAAATCCAAAAGATCTATGATGGAGGATTGGTGCTTGAAGCATCAAAAGAAAATAGAAGGTATTGTATTTTGAAAACTGAAGATTGTTGTGTGCTTGCAGGTCACATTGACTTGAGGAAAGACAAACAATTATTGAAGACTATTGAAGAAATGACTACTCATAGTCATATGCAGAATAAGCAGGATGGCAAAAGAATTTTTGAATTCAAAGGATACACTAAGTCATTGAAGATCATTGATCTTGAAGAAAGCCAGAATGAAGGAGGATTAAAGACAGATATTGCAGATTGTACAAAACTTTTGAGAGAATTTCCAGACGAGATGGCAGATTTGTGGTATAAGTTGAATATTTTGATGAGGAAACCAGGTAAAGCATTTGTATCTATCAAGTTGATTAATGAAGATTTACACGCAGGAAAAGGGCAATGTGAAGTCAATTTGAACCAAGAAGAACAGATCAGATTAATGGAAGGTAAGGTCAGAAAACTGCAAAATGAAGAAATGATTAAAGTAAGCAAAACAGCAGTGAAATATGTGAAAAGGATAGTAGCAGATAGTGAAGTATTGCAGCACAAAGGGGAAAGACTTGAGGAACAAACAACAGCAGTAATCAAGGACAGATTATCAAACCAAGTATGGAATCCAGGAGGACACAGGCATGAAATGCATGATCGGGAGATCATGGTTAATTTAAACTATGGGAGTCTAATGCAGGAGCATCTAGACCCAGCCAGCAATGTGATGGAATGGTCACATGTTGTGGCTAAACAAAGCAAAAATTCATTGACTGTTTGGACGAGTTCGATTTTACTAAGGAGGATAAACTTCTCAAATAAGTTTGTTATTGTAATAAATGAGAATTGTCTTATATTTAGATTAGTGATAAGATTGTTTGTATAGGTGTGTTGAGAAGCTAGGAAATAGCAGATTTCTATTATTATTCCTAAAAACAGAACATTGCGTTAAGAGTGAGAGAATAATGGAGAGGTTTTTTTATATATGGAACAAGTGGAGTTAGATAAAAAAAAGGGGGTATTTGTGTGGATTGAGGGATTCTTTTTTTAGAGTGATTTGTTAGAGATACTTTTAGTGTAGTTTTGAGTGTAGAGCAAAAGCTCGAATAGGTTTTTTTTGTGTCTTGGAGTGGTGTGAGAACTTGGTTTAAATGTGTGAACTGTATTATATGTATAACAGAGATTTTTCTTATGTAAATGGCTTAATGCGAGATCTGTTCTTTCATATACCATGAATAAAACTAAGATTGTGCATATCAATGTATGATGAGTGTAATGTTGGACGCGCTGTTTTCTTTGTACAAGAGTTGAAGTTGTTACGGCTTGAACGTTTATTTAATCTGTAATATTTCTGAGTTTATTGCAAAACTAGCACTGTCGAATTGTATGAATTGGGGAATTCATGAACACACAGAATATGTGAAATAAATCTTTATTGGAGCCTTGTAGCTGAGATTAAAGTTATATTGAGTTATTGAGTCCGATAACTATTGGGTCGAATTGGGTGTAATTCTTATCACATCGCAACAGAGATCTATTCAAATTCATTGGGTGTAATAGTAAATGGGACCCGAAATGATACAAGTTTGGTTTAAAGTGAATTGGGGTGAATGATATCGCCAAGATCTCAGAAGAGAACGTTGAAACATAGCCATCACAAATTTCTGTTAGACTTCGTATCGAGTTATGGAAAGCTGTCCACAGGTCGACAATGACACGTAATCCCCGCTTGAGATCATCTCGACGCGCATTGGAGGGTGGAGCGATTTAGAGTTGTGCAAGTTGTATGGTTATCATCGGAGTGGAAGAGATTGTATATCACACCATATCGCCATAAAGACGAAAGCGAAGGTTATAAATCAGTTTTACATTGAGTCGGTTCCAGAGTTATCGCATCGGTGATGTTAATTCTGCGATAATCACGTGACATATCACTCCAGTGAATGGCGATCTCAAGGAGTTATCGCATCATAATGAAAATTAACCAAAGTCAAAGGCAGGCATTCAAAGATCCAGTGGTCGAATCCCAGGGTGGTTATTGAGAGAGAAAAGTTGCAGCTGTTCTGGTGACTTGTGGCGAGATATTTCCGTGATTTCTTAGATGAAGGACCGGAGTTATAAAGCCTTGACAGGTGATGTGAAGAGTTCGAATCCCAAGATCTTGATAGTTAGGCTCTGATCTATGCATCGGTGTACCTCAGATCTGGAGTGCTAGCAGGTACATTGAAATGCTTGAGGTATAATTGTAATAGGTAAATGCGTGTTTGAGTTTGTTGGTAGGACTTTTAATTGAGATTGCTAAGACAGATTTTATACGTAAAGGGGAAAGGGCACGTAAACAGATTTAGTATCTTGGCAAGATTGAAATGAAGAAGCAAAGACACGATAAATATTGCAGACAAATGTTATTGGTGATGTTGCGTGAAGGATTTGTTTGAAACAATGTCAAGTTGAAATCATGGGCGCATTGGTTTTATTAATTTTTTATTATATAAAAGTAAGATGTGAGATTGCCGGTGTATGGGTGAGCTGAAGAGTTTCCGCATGAATTATTGAAATTAATAGATATCAAAGTTAAATTGTTCAATATTTGAAATTGGATGTTTTAGGTGCATGATTGTTGGGAATCCTGGGTATGTGCAGGGTTGGTCCTGCATCAGAGATGTAATCTTTCTTGAAACATCCAAAGCTAACAATGTTGTTGAGCGGCAACGTGATTGCTTGGATAGATTCACAAATGCAAAATCATTTCAAAAATTTGATAATCATGTTCCACATCTTGAAAGGGGGATTCTATCCTGGATCAACTTGTGGAATCTTCTTCTGAAGCACTCTCTCCCTCGCATGAAACTCCAACCACTGATGATACTTTGAGTGATGTGATTGACCGAATTGGTAGACTCAATCTTGATCCAGTCCTAACTCAATCAACTGAGCAACCTGGACCATCTCAGAAAGGTCCCCCAAAATGGCTAACAAAGACACTTGAAAGTGTTCACCCTTATGAGGTTGGAAAGACAGGAATTAGAAATTCAACTCGAGAAAATGGAGGTGATGTAGATGACTTTGATTCACCTGTTGATATGGATGTTTATTATGATTGTGAATTGTCAAATTTGTCTATATATTTTGAACCAACTTCCTTCAAAGAAGCCACTCCTTATGATGAATGGAAAGAAGTGATGTAAAATGAGTATGATGCCTTGATAAAGAATGGCACTTGGAAGCTGGATGATCCTCCATTGGGAACCAAACCAATTGGCTACAAGTGGGTCTACAAGAACAAGTATAAATTTGATGGCTCACTTAAGAAGCACAAAGCCAGGTTAGTGGCAAAAGGTTTTGCACATAAGGAAGGGGTCGATTATGAGGAGACCTTTTCCCCCATAGCAAAATGGGTTACCATCCAGACACTCTTTGCCCTAGGAGCTCAGAACAGTTGGAAAGTCCATCAAATGGATGTAAAAACTGCTTTCTTGAATGGAGATCTAAAAGAGAATGTTTTTGTGTCCCAGCCTAAAGGATTTGCTATGAAAGGACATGAACATAAAGTACGCAAACTTTTGAAATCCTTGTATGGCCTCAAACAAGCACCGCAACCCTGGTATGAGAAATTAACTGAGCATCTTCTAAAACTCAATTTCAAACATTATGATCTTGATCATGCAATTTTGTTTGTCAAGACAGCTGGAAAAACAATTGTATATCTTGTGGTATATGTAGAGTATCTTTTGATGACAGGGAACAATGAGAGCTACATTATATCCATAAAGAAAGAATTGAGGAAAGGTTTTGAAATGACTGATTTGGGCTATGTTCATTACTATCTTGGTATTGAAGTAACTCAACACCCAAAGTCCATATTCCTTTCTCAAAATAAGTACATTGGAGATCAGTTGAACAAGGTTTGCATGGTTGAATGCAATCCTCTAACTACTCTAATGGAACAAAACTTAAAGCTCACATATGTTGAAGGAAAAAAATTTGAGGGTGCAACAAAGTATAGATAGCTTGTAGGAAGTATCAACTACTTGACTACTACCAGACCATACATTCAGTTTGTTGTTGGAATCCTCTCCAGGTTTATGAAAAATCCTTGTGAGGGACATTTGTCTGATGCAAAAAGAGTTCTAAAGTACTTAAAGGGAACTCAAGAATTTTGACTAAAGTATACACGAGTGGGTGACTTCAGCTTGATTGGATACTTTGATTCGGACTTTGATGGGGACAAAGAAATTGAGGTATCTACTTCTGGTTATGCTATGAGTCTTGGATCAGGAGTTGTCTCCTAGAGATCACGCAAACAATCAGTTCTAGCATATTCCCCAGTAGAGGCAGAATATGTGGTAGCAGCTAAGGCAACAAAAGAAATTGTGTGGCTCAGGAAAATTCTGGAATATTTGCAGGTAAAACAAGTACATTCGACTACACTCATGATTAACAATACCTCTTCAATAAAGTTGGCAAAGAACCCAAAGTTCCATGATTGAACGAAGCACATAAATACAAAATATCATCTAATTCGACATCATGTTGAGGCCAAAACAATCCATCTTTGTAATTGTTCCATTAATGAGGAGATTGCAAACATCTTCACCAAAGCACTCGGAAGAGAAAATCTTGAAACATTCAGAATGATGCTTGGACTCACCAACATCCCTTCAAATTAAGAGGGGGGGGGGAGAAGGGAATGTTGACACCTAATCATAGGGATTGGGTGAACAATTGTAAATAGTGTAAATAATTAATAGAGTCATCGGGAGATGAAAATCAAGAATCACTCCCTCGTGTATATAAATATGCATAGCCCAAATGAATAAACATATTCTCATTTGAGGAATTACCTCCTGGCCTGACAAAAACTACTCCTTTTGTCCTCTTTCTTGAAATACTTGCCATTCCTCTTTGGCACCATAACCATCGGTGCACAACATGGCATAAGGGATGATTAAATGAGCCCATTGTTCAACAAACTTTTGCATTGCATTGGTGTCTCTACACTTTGCAATTTTGTCAACCCTTGCATGCTACCATCACAAAGAGAAACCTCTTACTGCAAATATATTTCATGTGAAGTTTCTTTCTCCTTGAAGGATGATTCTTTCACAACCTGAAATACTTCATCACTCTGATGAACTGAACCAACCAAATCAAAATTGAAACTTGTATTACATGCAACAACATTTTCATAAACAATATCATCATTTGGCTTGAACATGAGAAGTACTAAACTTTTACTTGAATTCACTAGTCTTTTTGCCTCCCCTGCATTAACCAAATTCTTTTTTAGCTTTTTGCGATGGGCTTTCACTATGTACTCCACACCATCCTTGAACAAATGATACTTGTTTTCATGGCATTAAAAGACTGCTTTCCGGTCATACAAATATGGACTACCCAACATCACACCTGAAATATCAAGTGGTACCACATATAAGTCTACTTCGTCAACAAAATTTGCAATGATTGCAAACTTAAACAAACATTTTCTCTGTAAACTTGTGTCTCTTGTTATCCATCCCAAAGGGTATGGTTTATGGTGAGGTACAGTTTCAAGTTTCAATCTGTTGACTAAGTCTTCAGAGATTATATTCGCTTGTGACCCACTAACGAAGAGTGTGTCAATCTTGGTGTGTTTAAATATGACCCTACCATGAAATAACTCAATTCATCTCTTTTCATCTGGAGTAGTAACAATGTTACATTCTTGTGAACTAGTGCTTGCAATATCTTGTTTTCTTTTGATTCCCATGAAAGTGATTTTATTGTCATCGCCTGAATCAGAACCTAAATATTCTTGAGTGATAGCAATGGTTTTATGTTTCCCTTTATTGTTGAACTTATTTGGTCTCATTTCTGGATGCAATTTCTAGCAGTGGGCTTCATCAAGCCCCTCTTTGGAACAGTATTTGCATGTGATTTTATCCCCTTATTTCTTCACACTTGTGTTCTTATTTCCATTCCATTTTCCTCCTTTCTCTTTCTCCTTACCCTTACGTGGCTTTTTATTACTATCCTCTTCATAAGTGTTCTTTCCTCTAGATTCAAGATGTGTGGCTTGCACACATACCTCATCTAAATTGTTTGGGTTAAACATAAGGATAGTATGTTTCAAATAGGAATGTAAATGCCCAATATATTTCAACAGTGTATCTTGCGAATTAAAGTTCACTCCTAATAACAAAGCCCTTTTTCTAAACTCCTGTGTATAATCTTGGATTGTTTGGCCTTTAAGCTGCCTAAAATTCTACCAACTCATATTGGATTTTTTCATATAGGCTAAAGGATAAAACTATCTTTTAATTGTAGAAATAAATTCAACTCAAGAGATGGACATCTTACCATGGATTCTCATTTCCTCTTGAGTCTTTGCTTCCCACAAAACTAGTGGAACTCCTTCTAGCCTCAATGAAGCCAACTAGATCTTTATGTCGTCTTCTTGAAGGTTCTAAATTCTGCAGTATACCTCCAAATGTCGAATCCAATTGTCTAGCTTTTCTGCATTCACCTCTCCATTATACATGGGAAGTTCAAATTTTATGTCCAATTTCAGTAATGGAGTTTTTCCTTTTGTGGTTTTGGAATGAGTATGGGCAGTTTTAGTGGTTGTAGTGGAAGATTATGTCGTGTGAAATGATTAATATGATAAGGAAGATGATGAGGATGGTGGAGATGGAGGTGGCTTTCCACCATTCCTTTTGGAATCCTTCTTCTCATATTTTTTGTCCTTTGAGCTTCCTTCTCCATGTGGAGGTTTGAACTCTCTCCAACCATTCTAGTGTTCCTCTCTTCATAGAGGACTTTAACCATCTCAATCAAAGTATATAAATCTTTCTTAAATTCTTCCTCTTCTGGAGAGGGACCTTCAAGCTCTCTTTCTCCAAACATAATGGTTGTGGATTCAAGCTCAGAAATTTGTATTTATTGTACCTCTTCAATCTCAATTGAAGACCAAAATTGAGGAGTTTCAAGTGCAGATGTAATTGGAACTTTGGGTGGTGGAGATTGTGGCCTTATAGCTCTCCTTATTCTAGGCATTACCTTAGGAGTTGCAATCAATATCTTCCCTTCTCCTCTCTGTAACTTTAACCTTGTAAGCATCACAATTTGCAACCATTAAAATCCTAATTGCACAAATTCAATCAATCAAGAAATTCAACCTTGGGCTTTGATACCAACTTGATTTGTTTTTGTATGATTAGTTTTGTTGTGCTAATAACAATTATAGATTTATAAACATGTACTTGCTTCTTGCTTTTTGTGCTGAGGTTTCCTTAGTTGTTGGTGCTTACAAATAGGTAAACTTCCTTAAGTTAAACAAGACATTCATGAGAAAAATAGCTTCAAAAATGAATAATGAATAGCAAACATGTACAGTCCAACAAACCATCAAAGAGACACATTAACACAATGTTTTGATGAAGGAGTTCACCCCTCCTGGGCTACATCTCCTTGGTCTAGCTTCCATGGCTTGGGCCTCTATATTAGCTCAATGTGGAAAACATGTTTTTTACAAAGCTCTATGGCTCCTAATACCTGCACCAATGTGTTCAGATGGTCCAACTTAGCCAAAAAAACTTCTTTTTTATCTCAATTTGGTCAAAAATTGAGCAAATTATGCTTCATTCAATTTTTCCTTGGAAACCTTGCTAAATCTAGAGAGACTCCAGTTAAGTCCACTAAAATTGGTACTTTCTGCCTAATTCGGCGCATCACCAAATCTACTACCAACTTAATCCAAATTGAAAGCGCGCTTAATTAAATCTTTAAACGGAATTAGTTTTAAGAAACATGATTAGCACTAAGCAATGTCCATTGCTAGCCCTCGGTCACGTAATTGAGGTCACATGGTGTGGGGTCTGGCTCCCACCACCCCGCCGCCAGACTTTAACTACGCATTGAAATAGGTGTATGTGGTTGTCTTTTTCAATTCCACCCTAGTGGTTCATTGGTAAGGCGTAGGCTTCAAGTGGTGAAGGTTACAGGTTCAAAACTCGCCTCTACCCAACCCATACGCTTTTACCGTAACAATTAATACATGCCACCATACGAATTAATACATTGTGATCAGACTTTGTATTATGCGGATTCAGCCATATAAATGACGTTTAAATATGTGGCTTTGTTATATGGTTCAAAACTTTGGTTTATTTATACATATGCAGATTTAATATGTTTATTATTTAATATCTATATATATAATAGTTAAAAAAAACTATATAAAATAGATAATAATCATATATATATAATATATAATAATATTAAAATAAAAACAAATTCAAACTCCACCTTGGAGCCAACTAGGCAATTTCACCTTCTCTGAGCCAAACTGGCGAATCCAGAGGTGACACTTGTCATAGCCCCATTGGGCAAAAACTGAAGAAGATTCCCCTTGCTGACTCGACTACTGATTGGACTTCCATGTCATCATTTTCTCCCATTCTGAAATTCTTTTAGCTGTTTAGGAAAATGAACAACAAGTCTTTTTTCCTTCATCTAGACTTGGTTTCTGATGAAACAAATTGCATTACGATCATCTTGACGAGATGGACGCGGTCATACAATTTTCAAGCCAATCTAAGAACTCTAATTTTTGAGCTAAATACTGAGCACCTAATCATTTCTAC
This sequence comes from Pinus taeda, assembly GCA_000404065.3. Taxonomy (NCBI): domain Eukaryota; kingdom Viridiplantae; phylum Streptophyta; class Pinopsida; order Pinales; family Pinaceae; genus Pinus; species Pinus taeda. The sequence goes on along the minus strand of APFE031493443.1, from coordinate 138,693 downwards.
AAGATAGAGAAGAGGTAAAGGAGAACCTTGATTAGATCTGACTCCCCAGATCTAATCCCTCAGTGAAAGCCTCTGTAGGTAGAAATTATATGTAGGTAGAATGAGCATTTTGAAGACAACATATGAACAATAATAGGAGAAATTAGAGAATGCATCTATGACAAGTAGCATGGTCTTAGGGGGAGACTTTGAAAATGCAAGAATAGTTGTGAGGAGCATTAGAAGCAGGAGAATTAAGCCAGGGCTATAAGAGAGCATATGATCTCAAGGGAGGATTCTATTCAAATGAAAGCATGGTAGTAGGAAGGAAGCATGGTTTAGTCAGCTCCACAATACCATACAAAATCATGTTATGAAGTTTTGACAAGATGCTTATGAATTTTAGCATCATGTTCACCCATCAACACAATAGTTATTGACCCTTTTCCATTGATGCTAAAGGTGGGGAGATTGTAGTTATTTAATACATGTATTGATTTTGCGTAGGAAAGAAAGAAGGGAGGCATCTTCATAATTACATAAGGGGAGATCTCAACACCATGTTAGGAGGAATTTTGGTGCATATCCAGGATCAACTAACATCAATGGACATCAACGTCTGATGGTGTTCCCATCAATAACAAAGGGGGGGATTGTTGCACATGGTTCTATCATTGGTGGAAACAAGATTTCATCGATGTCAAAGGGGATGTTCGAGAAAGCATCATTATCATTCATGATGCCTAAGGAAGTATTGGTACTCTCTATAAAGCAATATGACATCTAGGATTCTTACAGGATCTCATTAAGTGAAGTTACAGGTGCTTGAAGTTATTTGAGTTTTTGATACAATTATGGTGTCCTAATGATCATATAAATAGTATGTATGTGTAGGTATCATTGATACCTTTCCAAATATATATCCTTATCTTGAAAACTCCTCCCGGATGAGAAGTTAAGGTCATTTGAAGTTCAATTCTAAGTGGAGGACCTAAACTAGTGCAAAAACCCATGACACCACATTTGTTAAAAAATGTGCATCTTTTGGGTGGATCCATAGTTTGGTATTTTGGTCAATGATGGATTTTTGGCAAACATGCATGCAAATTTAACATTGGTAAAAGTCGAGAAACTTTAGCAGATCAGATGAATTCAATAGCTAGGTGAAATGATTAAATGCTAGATGTTTCCATAGTTGCATGATGTTTGACTTGACCTACTATCCCAACCAAAGAATGATACGTGGAAAAATCTCATAGGAAATAATGTGGCCCCTCCATAATGACACTTGGGAAGATCATATTGGCCCGATGTGGTGACTTGGCAACTTGAACACGCGATAGAAAAGCATAGTGTGCCTATACATGTGGAATGATACATAACTTGTTGACATCAACAATGTGATGTGGTGTCACTAGAGTGTGACATGTGGCATGGACATTTGGTGCATTTTGGTTGGAAAAGGGCATAAATTTGGGTGATACATGACACCCCTCACAAGTTGCCACATCGCATGATGACATCATGTTGACGTCATCACGCGGACGACCAATGACCCCTAGGGCAGCGTCACATGGGATGGTCACATGGTCACATGAGCTAAGACTAAGAGGTGCTAACATAATATAAGGGACGGTTACTTGAAATGATCAAATGGCACTAAGTTTAATAACCAATATGAGCTCATGGGGCTTCAGCGCTAATAAAATACAAGGGACGATTACCTAAAACAATCACATGGCATTAATTTTAATGACCCAATCCAAGCTCTTGGGGCCTTGATAAGGGCACATGAGTGGGGTTATATGACTATGAACGTTGGACCTATCTTTGTAACATTCATGTGACTATTTTCAACCTCGAACAACTCCATTAATATAAATACAAAGGGCTTAGAAATGTTAAGAAATAAATTCGATAATGATCAAAGCATGTGAAATCAATTGAGTTTTGAGGCAAGCCTGAGAAATTTGATTCAATTTTTTTTTTGGTTAAGTTTGCACATGGAGACACTGTCTAAGTCAAATTTCTCTAAGCATGACATGGTTGGTTGATTCCTTTTTATCATAGTTGATCTAGTTTTGGCGAAGCCAAATGCCAAAGTTTGCAGATGCCCCCACAAGATATCACTGAGGTTGTCGCTTGGTGAAGGGAGAGTTTGATAACAGAGATAGTTTTGGCATGAATTCCATATGTATAGCAACATCTAGTCTTGGCATGAGTGCTAGACTACCATTGCCCACGACGACTATGCACTAGTGAAGTATATTAATTTCCCACGAGCCCATCTGCGGGACATATATATAATAAGACATATAACAAAATGAGTTTAAGGGCACAATGTAACAAGCCCCATCACAGAATGTGGTTGGTATGGGATTACTATTGGCATGTTGAGGTCACAAGTACAAGTCCCAACAATGACCAAGTTTAATTTTTTATTTTATTTTATTTTATTTATTTACTTATTCTAAATGGATTCATTCGGTAGAATAATTAACCAGACCATCAATGAGCATATTGTAGCACTAATACCAAAAGTTAACCATTTTGTCTAATGAGCCTCGAAAAGGGTATTATGTAAAATGATTAATTAATTAATTATATAGTTTTGGATGGTTATTTTGAACTTTTGGACTCATTATTGGTCCAAATTCAATTATGGAAGAAGCATGATGTTTAGGGTTATAGGTTGATGCATTCAAAGGTATGAAATGACTTGTTAATAATTATTGGATGTCTATAATCTCTTTTATATGATTTTAGGGTTTATCAACAAATTACAGTGGTTTTGGAAATAAGGCTAGAATTGGTTCCAAGAAGGAATTAGAGTGACCATATTGATGAATGAGTTGTAGTAGAGTATCGACAACAACATGATAGTTAGTGATTTTGGGTGTATGTTATATTCTTTCCACGATTAGTCACATGCATGGGGGGGCGTCACGGGCGGGGGGGCGACAATCCCCCTTGTTTGTTGTGTCGGGTACAACTGGACGGTCACAGGGGAGCGCATCCCCCCTTATTGGGGGGTTTTAGGGGGGTCGTAGCCCCCTTTCATGGGGTCCATGGTAGCACCCCAGGAATTATTTTTTGGACCCTATATTAGGTGGGTGGACCTACTCGTGGTTTTATGCAAGGGTTTTCCACATGGTTTTAAGCATGATGGTTTTCTACCGATTGTATTTTGTATATCCATTCAAGGGAACTACGATTATGTTCTAATTCCGGGTTAATGGATTGGGGTTTATGAATGCTTTGGCATGCATATATATGTATTGTAACATTGAAAGGAACATAATGAAAACTCAATTTGATAGTCCCAATTTTGGGATCCAGGGGAAAATCTCTATGTATTTGTTTTGTGTTTCTTGCCATTGTATATCTTTTGTTTTTTAAGAATTCATTCATAAGTAATTTTTGTACAGGGTTAAAACCTACAAGTGATAGATATTTGTATGACTATATTTGTAGTAGTAATAGTATTTGTAGGGTGTGATAGTGATTGTTGCAGTGAAAATATCTTGTAGGTTAGTGGTAGTGACAATAGTGATAATATGTTTAGGTTGATATGGTGGTGACAACATGTACAAGTTTTGATGATGGTAATAGTGGTTGCAGGTTCTAATTATTTCTCTTTATAAATACATAACTATTTATGATGAAAATGGATCCAATTTGAAAATGATATGAAATAGAGGTCCACAAGGAGTTGAAGAAGGAGGTGGGTGCCTCGATCGAGATTGAAGCCCACTCATCATCAAGGTTGGAGCCTAGAGCAGGTCGAAGCTAGGTTGGAGCTTACTCATCATCAAAGTTGGAATCTCAATTAGCTTGTAGTCTATAGTGAGTAGTTACTTGCAGTATTTCAAGGTTTGTGCCTTAATTAGGTTGTAGCCTACCAAAAGTGGAAACTTTCATTTCTTGGGTTTGGTTTCCTCCAGCAAGTCAAAGCCTACAAATCTATTTAATGAATTGAAGCATATGAGGAAGAATAATTTGTTAGCCTCACTCTCTTAAAAATCAATAATAAATCCAATTATTAAATTAAATAAATGAGAATTCCTCAAACCAAGGATTCTAGTTTGGATGAGAGATTCTCTCCAACTACCTCTCCTAAATTAGTGTGTAAGTTGAGAAGTTGTCTCAACCAAGTGAGTCTAAGATAGACGCATAATCTTAAGACCACTTGCTCATGTATTTAAATGTATTATTAAATTATTTGAATAAGAGATAATTACATGAGCATGAGAGACCACGTGATGGCTATCTGCCTTTTCCGCCAGTTTACTTCTTGTGTGTTAATTTGTTGTGCATATTGTGATCTGGCTGTGTGATTGATCTTCATGTGGTATCAGAGCTGGATGATTTTGAGAGATGTTACTCGAATTGTTTCTGCATGCGTTGTTTTTCCTCTCAAGCTTCATAAGTAGATAAGATCGACATCGCACCAGAAGGCCAAAGGGAATCGACGTAGTACTGTATCGAGTGTGCAACAGACCTGTGCACACTTGTGTGCAGATGTAGATTCATTGGAAAACATGTTGCCACCTTCAAAGGTGAAAATTTATAAACTTGGTTCTCTGTTTATGTCTATTTATGTCGTGAATGTGTTTGCATGGTTTGTGTCACGTTCATTACATGCTTTCTTTGTCATCTGTTTACATAAACTAAATATTGATAAGAAACACTTGAGTATAAGCATGCTCGATCAAGCTCCTGAAATCAACACTCTTGTAATCACTTAAGTTCATAAACACAAAGCTTCACATCATCAACTTGATAAGATGATCTTCCAAGCAAGCACATTTCACATTCTGTAATCAAAGAAATCAAGTTAAGGATGCTACAAAATCAAGCATTTCAAGCCAAGACGACGTTTCTACATCAACATCCAATCAAGTTGTCATCTCCATCAACAATTTTTGTAGCAATTCAACAACGAATTTTTGGAAATTGCACTTGCACCATTTTTAATAAGCTCAATAAAAAGTTGTAACTTGCAAAACATAATATGTAAGTTGGATTGTAATCAAAGACAAATTGAGTTGAATTGTAAGGGTGCATTCTCGGTTGAAACCGACACCCATGCTTTGAATTGATAGGGAATCAATTACGCCAAGTGAATCCTTTGTTTTTTAACTGAGTCATTCAAATCATTGTGAGTGTTTCTCTTAGGTGCATTTTTGATAGTATTCGACACCCTTCTTTTGATCAATCAAGAGTGTGAGTTCAAGCAAGTGAAAATCTCTCAACATCATGTGAGCGTGAAAGAAAGCAAGTGTGACAATAAATTGTTAAACCAAGTTCAAGCGAGTGTGCAACAATCAATCAAACAGCAAGCAAGCGAGTTCTAAAAATCCAGCAAATATTAAAAGCAAGCGAGTGTGAGTTCCAACAAGTTCACATGACGAAAAGCATTCAATTGTTAAATATTCTTAACAATTTGATCCTCTCAATTGCTAAAGACATGCTACAAATCAACAAAGCAACTCTTGCTGATATTCAAGTGCATCTTCAACATGCACATGAAACGATTGAGTTCCTTCAACTGGAATCACAACTGCAGAGAAATGAGTTGCAAGAGAAGTGTGTTGCTTCCAAGTCTTTGACCAATCCAGAGACAACTAATCATTCGACTTCATTCATCCAACCAACTTCAAGTGTTGAAGTTGTTCCAGTTCAACTTTCTTCCAAACCCATCATCAAGCCATGGGAATAAATTCAAAGTAAACGAAATCAACGTGGCTTAGGATATGTCAAAGATAACGACAACTTACATATCCTTAATTATTCAAAACCCATTCAATTCGTCAGTGTTGGATTACTTGAACAAATCACCTCAGCAAGTTCTTCGCAAGTTGTGGAGCTACATCAATGCACACAAACTGAATTTGCAGACAAAGAGAAATGCACGCAAACTCAAGTTGTAGACAAACCGAAATGTTATCATTGTCAAAGAACCGGTCATCTGGAAGATCAGTGTTTTGATCTCCATCCTTGTCACCATTTTGGTAAGCAGAATCATTCATCAGAGAAATGTTGCAAACAAGACCAACTTGCCAGATTAAAATCGATTATTCATGGATTGATCCCTGGGAATGGTCATCCATAGCCAGAGGATTGTACAAGTTTTACAATCGGATTCACTCACACATATTGCTGTCAACAGTCAAATGATGATGGTACTCTCGTGCAGTTGAACGGGGGAGTACAACAGTGAAACTCTCCTACACCTAAAGGGGGGGGGGAGTTCAGATATCAAATGCAGATGATTTTCTCTCCTTTCAGTTGACAAAGGGGGGAAAATCTCATTGAAATTGACAAGTGGTTGTCAGACTAAAAGTCTCGACGACATCAGCGAAGCAGCCAGTGGGCATCTTCATCAGCTTGTGGGCAATCATCATCAGCAAATACGCCAGTGGACATTCATCAAATTGTGTCAATGGACACCGGATGTTGTTTTGAAGCAAAGGACAGTTGGATCCTTCTGTGGCCTGGCACATGATGGAGTTGTCAAGCGACATTCAGAGATGGATTAGTCATGCAGCTGATTTATGTTCTCTTCAGATTCGATTTATGGTTCCTTATTCGTTTTGGATTTATCATTGAGGGGGGGGGAATGTTAGCCTCACTCTCTTAAAAATCAATAATAAATCCAATTATTAAATTAAATAAATGAGAATTCCTCAAACCAAGGATTCTAGTTTGGATGAGAGATTCTCTCCAACTAGCTCTCCTAAATTAGTGTGTAAGTAGAGAAATTGTCTCAACCAAGTGAATCTAATATAGACGCACTATCTTAAGACCAATTGCTCATGTATTCAAATGTATTATTAAATTATTTTAATAAGAGAGAATTACATGAGCATGAGAGAACACATGATGGGCTCTCTGCCTTTTCCACCAGTTTACTTCTTGTGTGTTAATTTTTTGTGCATATTGTGATCTGGCTGTGTGATTGATCTTCATAGTTTGTGGTTTTCTCCTATATGGGTTTCCTTATAAAAGCTTGTGTCTCTTTGTGATGTGATGGCTTCTTGATGTGTTGTTGATAGCTTATGATGTGTTATTTAATATGATGATATGATTATTATAATTATGATTCATTACTATAAAGTTGTTTGATTATGAAAATTTATGAAATGATAAAATTTCTCTCATTGATTCATTCACCCTCCCCTCCTCTCAGTGTGACCTTTGAGCCAACACCTCATGTCATCTGAATCCATGAGTTGATAGCCAATGCACCCAAGTGATGCTCAATGATGATACTAAATGTATATAAGAAGAGCTTCAGCGTAAATCACATGATAAAGACCTTTGTCGACGCGTTTCGAACCAACCAGTGTGGTTCATCGTCAGGACAAGTTGAGGAAACAGATCCAGCGTAGCAAGTTAAATAGTCTGAGCAGAGATTCCAACGGCTAATTTAACGGCTAACCTAACAGCTAATTTTGCCTAATAGACCCAAGTCAAACTTAATTTAATAATATAATATTATTATTGTTGTAATTAATATTATTATAAATTATTTTATGGTACTAAGTTAAATTAGGTCCAAGTTATATAAATCATGGATAATTAAAAATTAATTTGTTAACTTATTTAAACTAATAATGCTTTATATATAAATTATTATTAATATTATATGTATTAATTTTAAAATTAATTTTATGGGAAAAATCTAAATTAGGTAAGAATATCAATTCACGGTTAGTTTTAAAATTAGTTTATTGATTAATTTAAATTAATATATATATATGTGGTGTGTGTGTCGTGTGTTGTGTGTTGTCCTAATAAATATAAAAAATACTAGGATGGGGATACATATATATAATAATATATACGGTATATAAATATTACTAATACTAAATGAATAAAAAAAAAAGCTAATCTTATTAAATTAAAATTAATCATTAAATTTATTATAAAAAAAAAGGCATATTGTTGAATTATTTATTTGTTTTAAAGTTATATTTTATATTATTGTTATTTTTCATATTATTAGTATTAATTCATAGTTAATTTTATGAAAAAAGATAAATTAGGTAAAAACATATGACAAATAAGAACGCGATTAGTTTTTAAGAATTAATTTAATGAATTATTTAAATTAATCATATATCTATAAATCATATATGAATATCTATGACATAAAGTAAGAAGAAAGAAAATCTTAATGACCTTAATCGTCAACAACAGAAAAGAAAAAAGACGAATGCACCGACACCTGTTATCTATGCCAATAGCTACACGAGATTCTACAAAACGAACCGAAAGAGAACACAAGAGGAGAAGAAGACAAAAACTAAAGGAAACCCTAGATCAAAGGCGAAAGAGGAAGGATCGGAAGGTTCCTAGGGGAACGAAGCAAGATCAAGAACAAAGGGACGGGGGGGCGAAGACACACTAAGAAGACAGGGCGGGGATCCAACACCTACTAACCTTCCAGCCATCATCTCTGTTGAGATTATTAGGCCTCTTTTCAATTTCTATAGCTTCCCTTAACTTACGATGATGGAACTGAGCCACCTTGGCAATAAATTTGGCCTCCTCAATACAGACATGATGACTCGTCTTGTCCACATGCTCCGCTAAGGCCGAAGACTTAGTTCTCCCATGTCTCAGGTCAGCTGCATGTTCACAGATTCTTTGCTGAATGGAGCGCCCTGTTTCTCCTATATAGGGTGTCCCACATGAGCAAGGAATCGAATACACACCCTTCATGTCCATAGGGATAACAAGATCTTTCACCGATCGAAGGGAATTACGAATGGTTTTGAGGGGCCTGAAGGTCGAGGGAATATCAAACCTACTGAGGATTCGAGCTATCTTGTCCATGGTCCCCTGGATATAAGGAAGATGGACACCTATATGGCGCTCCTTAGGCTCTTTCTTCTTAAGCGCATTACTGGAGGCCTTAAGGAAAGCTTTCCGACCTAGGTGCCTACTATATCCGTTTTCCACAAAGACATCAAGGAGGTGGGATCTCTCTTTATCTAGGCTCTCATTATCTGAAATCCTGAGGGCACGAGTGGCCAAGGTATTAAGAACCCCCATCTTCTGCGCAGGGAAATGATGGGAATCAGCATGAAGATACTGCTCCGTGTGCGTTTTCTTGCGAAACACAGAGTGGGAGAGAGAGTCGTCATCCTTCTTAGAAATAAGAATATCTAGAAAAGGGAGGCTCCCATTGACCTCTTTTTCCATGGTGAACTTAATAGCTGAGGACTGGCTATTGAGGTGATGGAGGAAATGATCTAGCTCCTCATGGCCATGGGGCCACATGACATTAGTGTCATCTACATACCTTTTCCAAAGCTTCGGAAGGAGACGTGCTGAGGCTAGAGCTTTGGCCTCGAAATCTTCCATAAAAAGATTTGCCACTATCGGGGAGAGGGGGGAACCCATTGCAACACCACAAGTCTGCTCAAAGAACTCACCTTCGAAACAGAAGAATGTGGAAGTGAGACATGCCTCAACTAGATGAGCAGTATCTGGATCTGTAAGCCGATATATCACTTCCATGGCCTCTTTTATATGGATACAAGTGAACAAAGAGACCACATCAAAGCTGACAAGAATGTCATCAGGCTCAAGCCTAATATCCTTGAGATCCTTAATGAAGGAAGCAGAGTCCTTCACGAAGGAATCATTGCGACCAACCAGGGGTTTAAGCTTAAGAGCCAAAAACTTAGCTAGAAGGTAGGTCGGGGTAATATTATACATATTATGGGATAAGGTGGAACTGCATACTATCATTGAGTTACATGGTTCCTTGAGTTTTTCCAACTACTTGAGACACCAAAGAGTTAGCAAGGTCATTGTTCATGTGTAAAACATGGAAAGAGTGCGTTTCTTGGAGGGAATACACACCAACTCCAATTATTAAATAGATAGAGTGAAGCTTCAATTCTAAAAGGACAAATCCAAGGTGCAAATGCCTTATTGTGTTGATTGGGTCCCCTATGAAGATTAGTTTGCAAAGATGTAAGTTTGTGGCAAGGTCAATCCCTTTGAGAAAATCATAAATCTCTATTTTATTGTTGGTGGATTTTCCTGATCTCTAGGAATAATTCAATTTGTCTTTTTTAGATGAATGAGCAACCCCCTACACCTACCACCCCTAGATTTTTCTTGGAAACTCCATGAAAACATAAAACAAAGGAATCATATGATTTCATTTAGTAATGAAACTCTGCCTAAGAGAAGGAAAGTTGCTAACTCTTCTTGTGTAAAGAGGGACCAAATTGTACAAGATAAACATTGAATTAAGAAAACCACCTTTGTTCAAGTGCATCCAATAATTTAAGGCTGCAAATCTTGGGATGGCATGAGAAAAGATGCTCAACCAAAAGAAATTTGGCACACTCCATAACAACTACTGGTTGGGTCTAAATATCTTAAAAAGGAAACTTGTTGTGCCACCAACCAAACCTTCCAACAAATGTATTTAAGGAGAACAAACCAAATTATTTTAATTAGAGGCTTAAGGTAATTCTCGTACCATGAACCAAATAATTGGAGAAGAAAATTAGGCCACTATGCATGATGAGACATACCCTATAAGACATAATCCCACACTCTTCTAGTGAACTTTCGATCAAGGAAAAGACATGTGATATATTCACTACTTGAGGAACATAAAATGCATATGGATGGTCCTTATATTATTTGTTTGGATAAATTCTATGTAGTTAGCATCTTCTTCTGAACCAAGATATAGAAGAAAATATTCACTTTAGGAAGCCCATCCAAGTTCCAAACATGATCCCCTAAGCCAGATTTGGGAGGGAGTTTGTCTGGGAACAATTGAGCTTCATATATATGCTTCACTAAGTAGCATGTAAAACCCCAAACTATAGAGTTGACTTCATGCTTGTGGCTTGAAGTTCAACCAAAAAGGTCAGAAATAGAAGGAAAGGTCGATCCCTAAGCGGGGTGGGATTGAGCCCAAGTCACAACCCACCTAGTCCATAGAAGGAGAACATCTATAAATTTCAAAAATGGAGAGTGTGCAAGCTTGATTAAACCAAATAAAAGAGGATTAAATACCTGAATATACTCAAGAGGAGCTCTACCCATAACAATATCATTCCAAATTCTATTCTTCCTTCTATTTCCTAGAACCCAGGTAAATCGATATTGGATGGGAGGAATGGTAGCAAAAATAAGCTTCCAAATTTCTGATCCAACAATAATGGGAATCATAAGGAATATTATAAAACAATAATGGAAATCATAAAATAAGATTAGATTACATCATCAAATTTTAGACAAAAAAAACATCTATTTTTTCAACTTATATCCCTACGCTTTTACTCAAATTTCGAGCAGGAGCACTTGTTGGATGCAAAATTTAATTCCTCATCCAAGGAGTACTCATGTAGCATATTTTCGATGGGCCCTACTACACGAAAAATGATAAATACATGAAAAACTATGATTGCAATTACATTTTTCATGTAACAGGGCCCATCAAAAGTATGCAACATGGGTACTCCTTTGATGAGAAATTAAATTATGCATACAATGAGTACTATCACTTGAAATTTGAGTAAAACCTTAGGGAGATAAGTTGAAAATATGAGTTTTTTACTTTTTAATATTTTTACTTTTTAACTCCAAAAATGGTGAATCATCCCCCATGGTTGAGATCATCATCTTAAATCCTATTGGTTCTTATAAAGTTGATTTTGGTTGTACATTTTTGTTTTGAGGCCCATTTTAGAGCTCAAAATTTCTCTATTATTTAATCCATGATGTATTTCTTAGGGATGACCTATTTCCACTAGTCATATTGATTAGTGAGAAACCTCCAAAGAAGCTTGGCGCTGATTCATTAATGAAATATCCTTGAATACTAGCCCCTATGGCTCATACAGATCCTTACAATTTCCTAATTCACAAGGTGAATCTTTTGGAGTTCAATTTATTGCCTTTCCATAATAATTTTCGGAGTTCTTGTGTTATGGATTATTTGACACAAGCTGAAGTCAACAAAGTAGAGAATTGAAAAGAGACAAGGCTATTTTTTTTTCTTCAATAAAACTAGGTAATTGTTGGGAACGAGATTCCCCCAAGCATAGTTTTTGGGGCTAAAAGCCCATGTTTTGGGTAAATTTTGTAATAAAGTAGTAAAGTCTCTACATTTGTGGTCACAGAGTGCGAAGGTGTCAAGAGTCATAAAGGGTTGTCTGCCCTTATTTTGTAAACTGTGAAGTCGGGTGTGAAGATCTACCCATGGTCCGCAAACCATGGGATTTTATAAAAAGAGCTAAGTAAGGTTGGTCTAAGAGGTCAGAAGTCTTTTAGCGAAGAATGGAGTGAAGGTTCTTGGTAAATAAGTCTAAGTGTTTCGGGTCTTAACATAGGTAGAGGCTCTGCAGCTGAGTGTGCAGACCCTTCCAGATGTGTGCGCAGGGCAGATAGAGTCTGTAATAATCTGAAGATATCAATAACGAGAAGTATTCTACAAATTCCGTGTCTTTATTTCTTGTTAATGCATCTGGTTATATTTCATTTTGGGTTTAATTTACAATGTTTATGTGATGCGTGAATATCTGTGATTATATTGGGTAACTGAACGCAAGTAAGAATATCAGATTACGCGAGTTAATTGTGATTGTTTAGTAAGATAAGTAAAACACTTAAGATAACTTGGGAACTTGTACAATACGATGTCATAGTAACATGAAAGTATGTGGACCGCAGGTTAGGGCTGTGTGAAGGTCAATCGTACTCCTTCGCAAAGGTACTGAAGGGTGGAATAAAGGGCTAGATTGGCAGAGACCTATAACTTAGCGACCTCCGTGAAAGAAGGAACAGAGGGTATAAACTGACATCTTAGGGTGAGGAAACTTGGTTCCAGCATCCCCCCATACTGTTTCGGGTGAGACTTTGGTCCACGCTCCACGGGCTGATGCCGAAAGGGCTAGTAGTGTAGGGATTTGTTTGGATAATTAACGCTAAACCTAGGTCAGGCCCCACACATCCAACAAATGGAATCGTTACCAGGACCGGATCATTCGAATCCAACTAAGAAACAAATAGAAGACTGGTTGGATAGGAAGATCCACAAATTCGCAGCGCAGGAGAACAAACATCCACAATTGACAAAGGGCAGGTAATTATATATAGAAATCCATGAGATCTTTTTCTGTTCCTTTCCAGTTGAGGTATACGACTGGATCACAAAGCTAGAAGATAGCCAAGGAAGGTGGATACTTGATGGTCCTATTGTTTGGACCCCGAAGCTGGTACAGAGACTAGAAGCCTCTGAGGATAAGATTGCCCACACTGTCAATCAATGGTTCGATCGCATCATAGGAGGATCTGTGACTGAATTCGTGGTCGATACCTCAGTTAGTTATAGCGAGGCGGAGTGAAGCATTTTCAAAGGTTTGCAAGGTAAGTACTTGAAGTCTTTCAATACATGGGTTAAGATGTTATTATGTGAAAAATGGGCTATGCAACTACCTTTATGTTTGGAGCTACGCGAAGTGGAAAGACTTACAGAAACAAAGAAAGAAAGGGTCTTGAGTATAGCCCACTAATTTCACCTCCATTGGGTGATGAAGAGGGAGTAGCACAGGCTTCTCCATGAAGTGCAATTCATTTAATAAGACAAGGATTCTCGCAACCGCCACCTCCACCCACACTACCTCCAACTTCACCACCATCACCTGCGACTTCACCCATACCACCACCACCTCCACCATAGTTCAACATGTCAAATTCAGTGAAGCCGCCTATGTTTAAAGGCTTGGGAAATGAGGACCCGGGCCAATTTTGGTTCACCATGAAAGTTGTATGGGAAGCTCAGGGTGTCACAGATAATCACGTGAAGAAGGAAACATTAGTTAGTGCTTTGTAGGATCGCGTGCTAACCTGGTAGATCAAGTACTCTAATGATAACCCAAATGCTAGAGTGGCAGACATCCATACGACACTAAATAAAGAATTCAGCAAGCCCAAATCTGAGGCACAATCGATCATGGGGTTCAAGGAAATCACATTGAAACCAGGCAAGACATCTTGGTAATTGGATCAGAGGTTGAAGTGTAAAATCTGTGAAGCTAATATGAACTTAACAGATGGACAACACTGCGAGTGGTTCGTGGCTTCGCTCCTACCACACCTACGGGTTGCACTATCGCGACAGAAGATTACGACTTAGACAGAGGACTTGGAAATTGCAATGAGACTGCATGAAACACCGATGAATAATTTGAATCTTGGGGTTCAACAGATCCATGTGTAGTTGCAAAACCTTTGCCTTGAAATGCAAAGTTTGAAGCAGGACAAAAAAGTTTGACCAAAGGTGTGCGAAGAGGTATGGTGCCTGAAATGTAAAGGTCAGGGACATGACAAAGACCATTGCCTAGTCTTTCCAAACTATATTGCAGGAGGAGTATCAATGCCTTTGAGGCCGAAAGCTCAAGCAGGACCGAGCGCGAGGCCTGCGTTGAGGTGCGCTATATGTCAGGTAGCAGGAAAACATATGACAGATAACTGTCATATGCTGCAAAAATTTGTAAAACATTGCAACAACTGTTCTGCAACTTCAGCAAATCAGTAAGGCATGATGAGTGCAACTACATAAGTTATGAATTGATTATGGACAGAACAAATGCCAATAGGGTTCAGGAAGAAACAAAACCCATTGACCAGAGCGCAGGGATGGCGCGAATAGGCTTTCAGGGGTGCGGACGAGGCCGAGGCAGAGGAGGACCTGGCAGAGGTTGGGGAAGGTTAATCTACTACAATTGCGGAGGACCAGGACACTATTCCCGTGAATGCACTAACCCTACGCGTCATGTAAATATTGTACTCAGTTTGATCATGAGACATGAGATTGTCCTATGCTGATAGCAAGGATACACGACAAAGGGGTGCTACCACCTCAGCCGACTTAGAACCTGCAGATGATGAGGTCTGAGCCTCACGAAGAGGATTTGAATGTGAATATAGTGCTCCGAAGTGGAATTGCAATAGGGGATGATAAGGGGAAACAACCTGAAGACAACGCATGGGTTCGCAAAGCTCCGGTGAAGGAGGCTAAGTTTGACTTGGAGTGTGCACGTGAAATGTTCATGGAAGCAAAGAAGATATTCATTGAGGCCTCCACCTCAGGGAGCAAGGACAAGCCTGATTAGGAATTGGACCCTTCTATGCTTATGACCTTTCTAGAGACCTGCATGAAGTTGTTGCGCGATAGCAAGGCTGTGAAGGGATTACAGGAGCTTATAAATAGATGTGCTGGAAGCACTCTGGGCGAACCGCACGTGGTACGAAAGATTGGTAAGCATAAAGAAAGGACAGGACTAGAGATGAGACTGGCTACATAGATAGGAGAATATGAAATGGATCAGATTATTTTGGATCTAGGGTCAGACGCGAATGTCCTACCAAAGCAGACTTGGGAGCAGATGGGAAGACCCATGCTGCAATGGTCTCTGATTCAGTTAAGGATGGAAAATCAGCAGAAGATCATCCCCATGGGGCAACTGCAAGAGGTGACTGTAGATATTGAAGGCACGAGCATGTTGGATGACTTTGAAGTAATAGAAATTTTGGATGACAGCAACCCCCTACCTTGTTGTTTTGGGAATTTTTTGTGTCTAAAGATAAATGCTTAAACCTGTAGACTAGTAGTTAATTCTAGAATAAAAGTACAAACAATTCTCTACTTTTTCTATGATCAACAGATTAAATAATATGTAAAGAAGCCTACTTGCATCTTTTGCTTACTCCTTATCTCCCTTGATCAATTCTGTTACTCCTCTTTGTACTGAATCCGCTTGAAGAGTACCTGCACACAGACAGAAGACAACAACCGATCAAAGCATATGATAATGATCTATTGATTAAACATAGCATGGAGTCAAGTACATGATACACATAAGAAAGCATAAATGAATAACACAAGCATATGGAAAAAGCTTTGAACACATTATTAGTAAAAGGAAGAGTTACAACCCATTGCTCGATTCAGCATCACTCCTTCAGTTCAATCCCATCCTCTCCTCATAACAAGCAAGACATTTTGACATCATTACAATACTTGAAATCAACTCAAGTCTCATACTAACAGCATCTCCCTACAATTCAATAATTTTCAACCAAGCCAGCCCCTGATCACTTAGATGATGGTCTTTTTATAGGTGAATGAAGGAAGTTATGCCATAAATGGTGATAATGAATTCCCTCCCAAACTTAGGATTTAGTTCCATGGAGGAAGGGATAAATGGATTGATGTTCCTTAACTCCTTTCCTCATCCAAATACGATCTCAAAGGAGTAGATAAACTTGGGAAACTTCTAGAGACACCCAATGGATAAGGAATCTTTCAAACCTCGTGGAAATTCGATCAAACTCAGCCATTGCAGGCCAAAGAGGGATCAAGTGCACTGCATAGCACCGTATCATTGTATGGTTTGCAATGTAGCGTACCCTAATGAACGCTTACCTACGCCGATCTTCTTAGAGGTAGTTTCTAGATGATTTCAATCATGAAACTTCTTTAGGAAGCTAGGCATTCTGATGGTTGACTTCTTTACAACATGTAACAACTGAATTAGGGTTTGATGGGCCCTAATAGTATTGATCTGTAGGTTGGGGTTGATGTGCCCACATGGATCTATAACAGTTTCCCCCTCAAGCATGAAGTCGTAAATATGTATGTCGAGTGAAATGATTTATCATGTGGAGAGGAGGTTTCAAAGAGGAAGGTGACCTGCATCAATTACAATACATATATCATGATAATTTTATTTTTTTCTCATGATCTTGCTGAGGGAAGGCATACCCATTCTCATCTTATAAACGTTCATTACATGTACAAATATAGATGTCTACAAATATAGACCCATGAATGAATGACCATGAATGTAAGGCCATTGTACATTTTATTTAGTACTCCTGAAAATATCGTAGCCTGGATGGATGAAACTAGATCCAGGGTCTTCAATCTCGTTCAATCTTTCGTTTAAGTACAAGTCTAACCATGTGAATAGATTTTCTAAAGTCAAACATTGGAAGACATCATATGATTACCAACCAATGATGTAAGTCGTTAACAGACATGAGAGGAATCACTGATGATGATAATGACCCTCAAGGTACTACAATACATTTCGCATGGTGTGAATAAATGATTTGATGTCAAACACCATACAAAGTCTTTAAGTTGAAGGTCATTGATGTCAACCTATCACCGGAAGGGAGAAACCTGCCATTGATGTATGCAAGCCTCAAGGTACTAAACGGGTGTTTCTAAGTCAACTTCTTGGATAATGTGTTGATGTCGACAAGAAGCAACTCATCGCAGGAGGGCCTTGGTGTATCCCACATCAATGACACGAAACGAGGTAAATTATTTTGGAGATGAGAATTGACTGACAACAGAAGGTTCAGGAATGGCAGTCATGAAAATGAAGGTTTACGGTATTGCAAAGGATGAAGTTTGAACTGAATGATTCTCTTGAACATGTCGGCAACACTAAGATGAAGTGGTAGCATTGACCCACAACAAATTAATGGATGGTATGATAGACCAACGGTGTGATAACCATCAAGCTGAATGACCCAACCCACATAGTCACGGTGATGAGGTGAAAGTGCAATGTTCAAGAGCGACTTGCTACCATAAAGTGTTTTCACCCTTTTTCCAATTTTCCCCAGTCATTGCTGACCAGTACCTCTTTATTTTTAATCTAGCTTGAGGAGGATAACATATGCTTGTTTGTATAATTTCACCATTTGGGTGAATCCATCACTATTTGATGCTTTAACGAGCCTAGCGAAGGTGAAACTCGGTTTTTTCTAGATGGACAAGTTTGTCGCTATTTGATGTTTTTAACGAGTTTAACGACAAAGATAACTCGGTCCTTTTCATGTTTAGGGAGTTTGAAAAGGGATGAAAAGGAAACTCCACAAGTTCTTTTTCATAAAATAATCTCTCAAGTCTAAAAAAGCATAAAATAATACAAGTGAGATATCGTTTCTAATCCGTTAATGAGCTGGAAAGGACAAGCGCTCGACAATCTTTTCATATTTAGAGAGTTTGAAAAGAGCTTAAAGAGGACTCCATTTTGAGGAACAAGTGGAGTCTAGGATAGCATCTGGCTCTGGTGATGTTGGAACTTCTCAAAACATGTTGATTGATGTGAAGAGGTTGGCTAATAAGACCACTCATTGCAATTGTCCCTAAAAAAGGGTAAAACAACCAAGTGAAAGCATATGATTGGCCAAAGAGATGGTGGTGATGGAATAAAACAACCAAGGCTCATCTAATATAAAGGCTGATAGAATGGCAATCACAAGGGTTAAAATGGAAATGGGTTCATTTTTACACAAGCTTGAACCATAGGGAACTATGCTTGGATTCAGTTTCATGTTGACACAAGCTTGAAATGAAAAACTATGCTTAAGATTAGTTTACATGCCCCCATCATGATGAAAGGGAGAGTCTTCTCTAACCAAATGGAAGTCACTGCAGTGAAGCGAGACAGTTATCCAACACCTTTTTGGCTTCGTCCAGATAGGGACAAAGGAGAATGGGGTGACTCCCTTCACATAACCTACAGGGAAACTTAACTTTACCACTAGGTGCATGCCCCCCAAGCGTCATTACATTCACCTAAGTAGACTACTCATGGCTATTAAGTGGATGGAATGAAGGTTCTTTTACGAGATCAAGTGAAAGACTCGACTGGGATTTTACGAGATATAATCAAAGGCTCGACTTAGAACTTGGGACCTTGTTTCATTTTCTAATTAGATTGACACAAGACAAGGAACTCTGCTCAAATTCCTTGTTTCATTTTTTAACGAGCTTGACACAAGACAAGGAACTATGCTCATACTCCTTGTTTCATTTTTTAACTAGGTCGACACAAGACTAGGAACTGTCCTCGTTGACATGTTTCATTTTTTAATGAGGTTGACACAACAAAAGAACTATCCTCATGGGTCTGTTTCATTTTTTAACGAGGTTTACACATTAAAAGAACTATCCTCACATTCCTTGTTTCATTTTTTAACAAGGTTGACACAAGACCAGGAATTATCCTCGAGGACCTGTTTTTCACAACCCATACGAGGTCATGAAGGTGAGATCTGGTCCCAATGCCCCTAGTACATGATGTACAACATCACTGAATTGATCATCAGTTGATGCAGGTATGGAACAGGTTGCCACATAATTAACCCGTGACGGGGATGATACCATTGGTACAAAAGGACCATTTAGGGAAGATGGTTGACTAGGAGCCATATTTGGACCGGGAAATAAAAGCTGGTCAATGGTGACAATTTTGCCTTCATGCAGGAAACAAATCACTCGAAAGAGTGTTGAAACGACAACTCCCATGCCATAAACATAGTCGCGCCCAAGTAGTAAGTTATAATCTGAAGGGCCTGGGACTACCATCACATTCAGATAAACAATTTTTCCTCCCAAAGTAATAGGTAATTGAGGGAGGATCCCTAATGGTCAATTGGTTCCTCTATTAAAAGCCACTAGATTCTAGGTAACAAGCACAAACGACGGTGAACCAAGTGCTTTCCAAGCAGTTGAGGAAAGGATACTCATGAATGCACCTTCATCTATAATAGTGCCTAATACAATCATATTACAAACTTGTACTATGATCTAGAAAGGCACATAAGAAGGAAGATGGAATCTTGCCAGTTGATTCCAATCAAAGGAAGTGACTAGACTACTTGGAGGGGGTACTGTAGAAACAGGAGTATTAACCCCTTGAGTTATGATAGTGGCAGGATTTTCCTCCTGTCTTGATGGAATAGGAGGATTGCCCCCAAGCTCATTAGAATCTAAAGAAAAAAAAATAACACTCTCTTCAAGAAAGGTACGATTTACTGAAGGTGAAATCGGGTCAACTATTACCTCGACCTGTTGATTTGGGTCGGGTATAAACTCATAGGATTCACTTTCAAAGAGAGTGGTTTCGACCTACTGTTGATTTTGGTCAATCAATTCATCAACTAGTGAAGGATTTAGGGAGAGTTTCCTGTAACCAAATAGAAGTCGCTGCAGTGAAGCAGGATGGTTATCCAACACTCTTTTGGCTTCGTCCAAATAGGGACAAAGGTGAATGGGGTGATTCCCTTCACATAACCTACAAGGAAACTTAACTTTTCTCTTGTTTCCATGAACTTTATTACCACTAGTTGATGGTGTGTCACCAACATGATCACTAGAGGTTGATGACACAGGATGATGTGAACGGGAAGACCATTCTTCTAAGATCTGAGGAATATCAGGACAATTTCGAAGAAGATGGTCTCCCGCACAAAGTTTGCATGGATATCGAACTTTGTGAGGCTTGATAGACAATTTTTCATCAGATGTTGCATCCAAAGCAATGGTTGCCCCTATGCTGAATTTGCTTCTTCTTCTTCTTCTTCCTTTTCTTCTTCTTCTTAGCCACCTGGTTACTAGTACCAATACTTTCACCAGGTGAAGAGGAAGAAGGGGAGGAAGAAACAACCAAGGAAGGAGGCAAAGGGTCAACTTTAGGATCAATTGGAGGTTGATTTTGTCCAGTTGGACGTGTACTCAATTACGAAGAAATCATGACATTTTGAACCAAGGAGGTTGAAAACAACCATACAAGAAAGCCAATGGTAAATCCCGGAAGGGAAAATGTAGCCGTATATGGAGCACCAATATTTCCAAAAGGAGGAAAAGGACCAAGATTCCCATCAAAAGGAATTCCTTGATCGGTGGATATGTTTCAACCTAAGATCAACTAAGGAGTGAGCGAGGAGGATGTTATCAAGGTCAATTAATTTTATTTTAATCAAAGTAACATAACAAAACAAAAGAGGGATAACCTAGGCAAAAAAGTATACCAAGCAACTTTGAACTGCAGAATACCTCCTGGCGAACCAAGAAGTACGGGCAGGCAATCTCCCCGATTACTGCGTTCAATGTATCACAGTGTACAAGGCAGCCGACTCAGTTACCTAAGGATGGATAACAACCTAGATTTGTCCTCCCATATATACCCGAAGGTACGTGGAGACCCAGTCTGTATAAGCACTGTCTAATGCAAAACCGCACAGTGAGAGCATTCCCATATACTTTATGTACTGTAACACCACCCTATATACCCGAAGGTAGGTGGATGAGCTACGAAATACTCACATACGTAGAATGAGGTAGCACACTCAGGATGTATTGCAAACAAGTTAGCGACAACTACTTTGTTTTACGACGCCAGAACACGTCTCTAGCCTAGACCTCTAGATGTTTTTCATTAGGGACAATGCTCCATTAGGTAAATTCAGATAAATTTTAAGTTGATATTCTTTAGAATTTTCCTTTCAAGGTTCACCACGTGATTTATGCTTGCAATTCCTAAAAATGCAACTAATATGGTAAGCATTCTTTCCATTCAATTTAACAATGAAAATCCTTAGCTAGTAGGGATAGAGCAACCAGATCTTTGACAAAGAGCAAAGAGTACATCTAATGCAATTTCCCTAGCTATTCCTATCAAGCATTCACAAACTTTAATATGCACAATGCATGTATTTCTTTTCGATTTCCCTTAATGTGAATGAACAAAAAGGAAAACTAATGCACAATCAATCAATAAACTCTTTTCATAAAAATGACGATTTTGCGACAATTTCTTTTCAAGGAAAGGAAGAATTTACGACACTTTCGATTTAAAAAAAATGAGGAATTACGACACTTTTGACAAAAAGGCAAACCATATGCACATATAAATCAATCGATCTTTTATGAATGAAGATTTTACGACAATTCAATTTTCGAAGGAAAAGACGAATTTACGACACTTTCTTTCGAACACTGATTAATCATATGCACACATCAGTCGATCAATCTTTTATGAATGAAGAATTTACGATAATTCAATCTTCGAAGGAAAAGACGACTTTACGACACTTTATTTCGACAAAGGTCAATTAACCAAAAACTAACTTTGAATATAGACTGATAATGACAAAGAAAACATTAAATAAACATTAATCAATCCAATCAAAGTAGGGTTGGCTAAGGAGATGAAAACCTATTTTCTGAGACATGATATCATTGATATTCAACAAGCAAGCAATCAGAAGAATTTTGGCAAAAACTCAATCCAAAGGTGGGAATTTGACCTAAGGTTGATCAGTGGTCAAAGAGGAGCTAACTACGCTGTAGAGCACTGTCTCTCACTAAAGCCTACGTTGATTTCAATGATTTCAATATTGATCAGCGCAGGTCAAAGAAGGCCTATCTGCACTGATCGGCGTAGGTCAAAGAGGGCCCACCAGCACTGATTGCAATATTTCAAGCTTCATCAGGACAAGTCAAAGAAGGCCTAACTTCACTGCAGAGCACTGTCTCTAAGGCTAGCCTGCGGTGATTCGTGTGAGGCCACTCAAGAGTCATCTAACCTCAGATTTTGACCAAAATTCAATGCAAAAGGCTGAATTACAACAAGTAAAGTATGTCAAGGTGCCTAAGGAGGTGGATAAGCTACTAAGATGGATGATCGCTCCCCAGTATGGTCGCCAATTTGTTTTTGGAAGTTTTAGTGTCTACGGATAAATGCTTAAATAGTAGCTAAGTTTAGAACAACAGTGCAAATCATTCTCTACTTTTTCTATGATCAATAGATTAAATAAGAGGTAAAGAATCCCACCTGTAGCTTTCTCTTACTCCTTATCTCCCTTGATCAATTTTATCACTCCTCTCTATACGTAATCCGCTTGAAGAGTACCTGCACATAGACATAAGACAACAACCGATCAAAGCATATGATAATGATCTATTGATTAAACATAACCTGGAATCAAGTACATGATACACATATGAAAGCATAAATGAACAACACAAGCATATGGAAAAAGCTTTGAACACTTTATTAGTAAAAGGAAGAGTTACAATCCATTGTTTGATTCAGCATCACTCCTCCAATTCAATCCCATCCTCTCCTCATAACAAGCAAGACATTTTGACATCATTACAATATTTTAAATCAACTCAAGTCTCATACTAACAACATCTCCCTACAATTCAATAATTTTTAGCCAAACCAACCCCTGAGCACTTCGATGAGTGGTATTTTTATAGGTGAATGAAGGAAGTTATGCCATAAATGGTGATAACGAATTCCCTCCCAAACTTAGGATTTAGTTCCATGGAGGAAGGGATAAATGGATTGATGTTCCTTAACTTCCTTCCTCATCCAAATAAGTGCTCAAAGGAGTAGATAAACTTGGGAAACTTCTAGAGGCACCCAATGGATAAGGAATATTTCAAACCCTCATGGAAATTCACTCAAATTTGCCCAGCGCAAGCCAAAGAGAGCTCAAGTGTGTTGCATAGCACCCTATTATTGTATGGTCTGCATTGCAATGCACCCTAATGAAGGCCTGCCTACGTTGATCTTCTTAGAGGTAGTTTCTAGATGATTTCAGTCATGAAACTTCTTGGGAAGCTAGGCATTTTGATGGTTGAATTCTTTAGGGCATGTAACAAGTGAATTAGGGTTTGATGGGCCCTAATAGTACTGATTTGTAGGTTGGGGTTGATGTGCCCAAATGGATCTGTAACACCTGTGCTCCTTGTCAGCGATTGGGCTATTGACATGAACGGGGTAATCAACCTAAAGAAGTGAAAGATGATATTTGAGAAGAAATTTCTCTACGTAATAGTACCCCTAGATCCTATTGAAGGATCGCGCTATACTGAACCAGTTCGCGATTATGAGAGCAATGATGATTTGGATTGCATATATAAGATAGCAGCGTGAGACCAGGATTGGGTGAATCCAACAACGGATGGACAAATTACATGGGATTGCGAGAGTTCCTACACCTCAGAGTCTGATGAAGAATTAGAGCGCTGGCGGAATCGATTACATGAAGTAACCATGCTGAGCTATAACATGATGACCTAATCGTTGCGCTATGTATCATCAGAGGTAAGAGATCTGCCCACTTACGATGGTCTGAATGATGTAAATGTATTTTTGGATGCATTTGAGGGGGAAGTACCAAAGAATCAACACTTCCAGGCTTTGGACTGGGCACTGCGTGCAACACCCGCAAGATGGTGGGGTACGCACAAGGGTAGCTTTGATGATTGGCATGAATGTAGGAGGATGATGAGAACACGATTTTTGTTAGAAAATTATATATTATAGAGCAATGGAACATATAAAATATTCTAGAAATATAAACACATAAAACAAGAGACACACAGATATACGTGGTTCACCCAGTTTAGGCTACGTCCACGAAGAAACAGCCAGTCCTTCCTTTTATATTATCTAGCAAACTGAAGAAATACAACCTACAGCAGATCCGCTGTAATTCCCTCTTCACCCTCAATCTCCTCTCTCTTCCTCACTTAGAATGTAGATATCCATAGACGCAATACAATTCCCTCATATATAGTGAGGGGTTGCCTTCTAGGGCAAAAACCCTAAATTAAACATAACTTCTACCGTTAGATCTTCACCTAGTGAACGACCCAGATTGACTGCGAAATTACAACATTTTAGAAGGCAATTTTACATCTATTTCTAGTTTCGGGGGCACTGCCCCTAATCCCCCCGCCAAGGGAGGGCTCCCAAAGGTTGTAGGCACACCCCCCTGGACCCCTCTTGCAACGAATATTTTACGGGCGGTGTTGCCACCCCATTACGAACTGGGGTCCAATGTGGCAATACCTTTGAATACAGAAGATAATCAGGCTCCACACCCAACACTTTGGGAAGCCGAAGGTATGAATGACAGACAAGTATGACGGGAAGAATGATCCGCCCACATACTTAGCCAAATGGGCTAAGGCTTATGGAGCAAAGCCCCAACTTGAATGGGTGAACGTTATTTTTCATACTTTGGATGTCATCCCAATGAATTGGTACTTGGAAATAGAGCTCCGCCATGGTACAGGTGAATGGGATATTCTGCGCGAAGGATTCATAATGATGTTCAGTCTTGAAGACGGGTTTGACTGTATTAACAAAGCGCTACAAGAAGTGAAAGCAACAACCTTTAGGATACCGCAAGATCCTTTGGATATGATTCAACCCGATTGGACTACTCAGCTGAGCCATGCTCTGGACTATTATAACGTAACTATTGAAGAAGAAGATGAGGATATGCAAAAGATTACCATCCTTGAAACAGAGGGTCACCATGAGGTTGCGGGACTACAAATTGAGAATCCTGATATAACCGTGCCACTGAAAACGAAACAGGTAAATATTAGTATGAAGGTGAAGCCCAAATTCGCAAAGATTGGAGATTACTGGGATGACATGATAGTGGATAAGGGCGCTAAATTGCTCCATGAATACCAGGATTTGTTCCCTAATAAGTTTACGGAGCTAAAAGGGATAATCTGACTTGGGCATTATGAAGATCACATTAAAAATCTACGCGAAGCCGGTTAAGCAAAGGCCTTACCGTCTCAATCCGAAGTATAAGGAGAAGGTCCGCTTAGAGCTAGACAAGATGCTCGCGGTAGATTTCATTGAGCCCATAGAAGAATCTAATTGGGTAAGCCTAATGGTGGTACAGGAAAAGAAGTAGAAGGATTAAACAAGGATATGTGTAGATATCATGAAGTTGAATGAAGCTTGCGTACATGATCATTTTCCGACTCCATTCACTAATGAGGTATTGGATAATGTAGGTGGCCAAGAAGCGTACTCCTTCACTGATGGGTTCTCAGGGTACCATCAGATCAAAATCGCGCTGGAGGATAGAAGCAAGACTACCTTCGCGACTATGTGGGGATGTTTTCAATACACTGTAATGCCTTTGGGATTGAAGAATGCGCCTGCAATTTTTTCACGCGTAGTCATTGCTACGTTTAAGGAATTTATTCATAAGTTTTTGGAGGTGTACTTTGATGATTGGACTATGTTTGGGTTGGTCAAACGCCATGTTGCAAGTTTGTGCTTGATGCTAGATACTTGTCGAAGGTACCAGATTGTGCTCAATTTGAAGAAATGTCTGTTTTGTGTTCCTTTTGGGACCCTACTAGGTCATGTGGTTTGTAGGTAGGGACTAATGGTAGATCCCGTGAGGATTGTGGCGGTACTTAACTTGGAGGCGCCGAGGAGTGTGAAATAGTTGCGCGCAACCTTAGGACATATTGGGTATTATAGGAAGTTTATTAAGGGCTATGCCTAGATCACCGTGCCTATGGAGAAGTTGCTGAAAAAGGATTTCACGTTCTGTTGGAACGAGGGTTGTAAGAAAAGCTTGGATGTATTGAAAGAGAAAATGTTCACCACGTTGATTTTAGTCTTCCCGGATTGGAAGAAGGAGTTTCATGTACATGTGGACATGTCATGTATCACGCTGGGAGCAGTACTAATGCAGGCTGGCGGGGGAGAATTGGACGATTCTATAGTGTTCACAAGCAGAAGGTTATCCAAGGCTGAGAATAACTATTCCACCACTGAGTGCGAAGGGTTAGCCATGGTATACACGCTCAAGAAGTTTCGACACTATTTGCTGGGTGGACATTTTAAGATGTATACGGTTCATTCCACGTTGAAATACGTGGTCAATAAGCCTGTGTTGGGGGGAAGAATCTGCAACTGGTTGTTATTGTTACAAGAATATGATTTTGAGGTTATTGTGAAGCCTAGACAACTAAACGCGGGACCAGATCATCTGTAGTAAATCGAAATAGGGGAAGAGCCCACTAATTTGGAGGAAGGATTGCCTGATGCACAACTATTTGCAGTGCGCATCATGGATGGTCATTTTGAAGAAATCGTACACTTCCTAATGATAGGAATTGCCTTGGAAGGTTAGATCATCCAGCAGAAGAAGGAGTTAGTGTTGCGCACGATAGAATTTTCTGTCATTGCTCGGCATCTGTACAAAGTGGGGTCTAATGACATATTGCGATGATATGTACTGGAGTTTGAAAGGATCAGTATCCTCGTGGATGTTCATGGGGGCATCACAGGAGGTCATTATGTAGGGAGAGTCACCGCGTAGAATATTATATGTTTAGGGTTATGGTGGCCAACCCTCCATCAGGATTCAAAATATTACTGAAAGGTGTGTGATGTGTGTCAAAGGACAAGTAGCCCATCGCGAAGGGATGAGTTGCCTCTGAATCCACAGATGACATTACAACCCTTTGAGAAATGGGCGATAGATTTTGTAGGACCCATTCAGCCCTAAGGGAAGAAGACAGGAGTGTGGCAAATTATCACCACGACTGAGTATTTGACTCAATGGGCAGAGGCACAGCCTGTGAAGGATTGCACAGCATGACTGTTGTGAATTTCCTCTTTGACTATGTACTGACGTGATTTGGGTGTCCAAATATTTTTATGAGTGATCGCGGTACGCACTTATTGAATGAGACGATCAATGTGTTAACGGGGGAATTTCAGGTATATCACTAGAAGAGCACGCCTTATCACCCACAAGATAATGGGACGGTAGAAGCATTCAACAAGGTTCTAGAAACTGCATTGACTAAGGTTTGCAACGCTTAGCGAAGTGATTGGGACCCGCGCATACCCCCAATATATGGGCCTATCGGACGACATGCAAGAATTTGACTGGATAGACACCCTTTAGGCTTGTATATGGTGTTGAAGCAGTGATGCCCATGGAATAAATTGTGTGTAGTCTGCGCAGAGCAACACTCATAGGTACGACAGATTGCGGAGCCTCGAAGAGAGGCTTGCACAGCTGGCTGAGCTTGAGGAAGAGAGATTTCTAGCTAGATTCCACCAACATATCCAAAAGCACCGCGAAAAATCATGGCATGATCGGCACATTAAGCTGCTCACCTTTAAGGTAAATGATCTAGTTTTGCTATATGACAACAAGTTTGATAAATTTCCAGGGAAGTTCAGAATGCGCTGGTTAGGGCCCTATGTCATTAAGGAGATTACCGACGGTGGAGATGTTCAGTTGGTTAAATTGAATGGAGATCCCTTCCTAAGAAAGGTGAATGGTAGCTGATTGAAGCCATACACCGGTGGTCTGGCCATGTGACTATATGAGAGTAGCATAGTCTTAGCACTCCAGGCAGCTGAAAGGAGGTGCGGGACTATAAACTACACTGCTCGGGTTGGGGAACTACGTGATTGGAGGATTATGCAAAGAAAGGAAGTGTCACAGGGTTCACAACAATGCTAAGGGAGTTGTGCTACTCAAGGAGAAATCGCGCAGGTTAGCTAGAAAGTGATTATTAAAGTCACTGTTCATGATTTGATGGTAGAAATGCGGCCAAATGGAGGGGGTTGACCGACATTTAAGATGAACTTTGTGGGTAATATCCTTGGAAATATACCACCAATTTGGCATTAATGAAGTGAATGCGGGGGGAACGATCGGATTTGAATTCAAAATGCCCTATAAATTACAAGTGGCTGCCCAATGAAAAACACTTAGCATTTTGAGAATTGAGTTGTTGAGATATTAGGCACATATGAATTGAGAATTATTTGAAGCTTTGATAGTGAGTTCAACGTTTGAGAAATAGCGTCATGTCGACACCTGCCAAAGTTATGGACACCGAAGTAGTGACAGCCGAGGACGATGTGCCGAAAGTTGTTAGGGAGGTAGAGGAAGTTGCCCCAGAGGTTGTTGAAGTATTAGCGGAAGTTCTCAAATCACCACGGACCCCTAGATCAAAGTCGACCCCAACCAAGGAGAGTGCAAAGGATAAAAAGGGGAAGAATCTTGCAATACTGGTGTGCGCGTCGCCGAGAATAAACCTGCCAAATGACAAGCCCACCGCATAGGAAAAGGGAAAAACCATCAATCTAGAGCTGGAGGAGGAAGAAATCAAAGACATCCCGATGGATGATGAGGACTTGGGGGTAGATGTGGAGGAAATTGAAGTCCAGGGTGTTGACCGTATTACTCGGTTTCCTGAGTACATCCCTCTGCGCAAAGGCAAGACCAAGGTGCCAAAGGACATTAATGAGAGCAAGGTCCCCTTGCAAACCCTCTGCTGCCGGATGAGATTTTTTTTGAAGGACCGCACTTGGGGCAGGTTCCTCTGTTAAAACTAGAATATTGGGACTTAGATGACCATGAGAAGTTTCTGCACTTAGCGATAGAGCAGCTAATGCATCGCATTATTGAAGCAATCACCGAGTTGACCACATTGGAATCGTGGAGGTGGCACAGAGGAGTAGACAAGGCAAGTCTGCTCAACATGCTATGGGTGCCACACTACAACCGCACCTCGATTAGAGTCTTGGTCATCAAGGAGCTTCTATGCTTGGTGCACGATGGGTGTCTATGGCTAGAGGAGCCAATACCCATCACCAACAGATTGATCCATAAGATCATGTGGCTGCCCTACATAAGAGAAAATCCGACCATGATGTTTGGTAGAAAAGGTGGCAAGCAGGCCCTCACAGAGGCCATGAAGGAGAAATTTAAGCTTGGGAAGAAACCGCGTGGCTATGCCATCTCAAGTATCAGTGACCCTCTAGGATAGGTGATGAGGAAGTGTTATGCAGATGAGTTATCGACACCTGTCATTGTGCTAGCAACCCAATACGCCGAAGGAGTCCAATTCAATTCGGCACACTATCTCTGTGGTGAGTTCCTTGCGAACTACCACGAGGCACAAGAGCTGAGCAAGACCTTCCACTACGCGTGGCTCTTGCTGTCTATTGTGCTAGTAGCATGGGAACTGCCAGAAGACAATCAATTCCCCTCGTTCGTGCCAAACCTACCAAAAGAAGTGAAGTACACTTCAATGTGGGCGACCAAGGATGTGTAACACATCAAAGATAGCAAGATCTTCTAGATCTTGATGGAGATGAACATCCGCATGCCTATCAAATTGCAAACCGCGGTTGTCGCCTACTATGTTTGCCAACTTGTAGGGGTATGTGGAGTTCAAGGAAGATTTTCATCATGTGTCAATCAGGGCGCGAAAGCACCCTACGCAGACATGGCATGAATTGCCTTACTTGGCAACATACAATGTAATTAATGTAGTGCTTGATCGTTGGCTCGTAGAGTGGCACACTACATCAGACTTGGCAGTGGGGGTGAGAAAGTCTGCTACGCAGCACAAATAGGAGGAGGCCAAGCTCAAGATGGTGCAGCTGGCATAGAAGAGGAAGCAGGAGGCCGCTGACAAGGCCCAGGTGGAGCGCGATGCCACCCAACAGACAAGTGGAACAAAGCAGGGCTCTGACAAAGGCGTAAGGTCACCTTCACTTGAGACAGAGGAAGAAACAAATGAGCAAATAGAGCATCACGACACGAACTCACAGGCAATGTCCACCCGCATCAAGCGTCCAAGTGTACAAGAGAAAGGAGGGTCAAGGAAGAAATCCAAGGCCACTAAGATGTCATTGGACCTAGTCACCCTCACAGAGGGTGATTTGCATGACATTGGAGACACGGTGCGAGATGTCACCACGGAGGCCCTTCAGCAGTTTGAGCAACAGCAACAACTAATACTGGGGGCCATCCAGACAGGTTTGCAAGAGATGCAAACCCACATGTCATAGGCTAGCACGATCTCCACTAGCCTTGCTATCGGCACTTCAGAAGCTGCTGAAATGCTGCGTGCAAAGGTCTCAAGTGTGATGGTGCTGCCTGATGGAGCATTGACCACGTAGAATGAAGCTGACAGGCCCACTGCCAGCGCCCTCAAGGGAGTGGAGTTGAATCTAGCGAGGCACTCCACCTAATGTAGGATGGAGTGATCGTGGATTTGAGGGCCTACAAACACCGTGATTTACAGGTGATTAGTGAGCTAAGGATTAATAATGAATAGATGGCCCTACAGCAAGACTCCGCCATCGCCACCATAACCGAGGTAACCAACCAAAACAAGCGAATAATTTAGCTTGTGGAAGAGGCATGTTGAATGATCCTAGAGTTGTCCATTCCTGAGGAATAATTGGTCGAGGTTCACATCCACAAGCTTGCTACAAGGGTGCGTGAAGCTCATACAGATATGGCTAGGATTCAGCTAGAGCTGAACCTACAGATTACAGAATTACAGTTGGAGGCCCAGCCTTCAACTCCGCTAGAAGTAAAGGAGCAGCATACAACTGCTATTACAGAGGCAATAGCGGTGGTCGACAGTGCAGTAACAGACTGACACAACTTTTTGAACAGTCGTCTGAGGTCCTGACGAGCCTACAAGAGGATCCTAATGTACAACCGCTAGAGACAGAAGTGCGAGAGTTGCAGCATCGCTTTGATGAAGTAAAAGGTACAGCGCAAACCGTCGCTCTCATGCAACAACTGGTAAAGCTGCAAGAGGCCAAGAAGTTGAAAGAATAGGTAGATGCAATGCAGCACAAGGAGGCAGTGCTGAAGGCATGCTTGAAGCCCTAGCTGGACGAGGCCTATGCAGTCACGACCTTTATTGAAGGAAATATTGTGAATCTGCAAGTAACTCAGCAAAAGCTTCAATTCGACAGTTCAAGAGCAGTGACCAAGCAGATGGTTGAAGAAGCGAAGCAGGCGGTTGCACAGTGCACTGTCGAAGTTGCGGTCATACAGGTCAAGCTGGGAGGTCTACACGCCAAGATCTTTGCACCTGTAGAGTGACTCGAGGATGAGTCACCATGTTTATGTTGGGGGCCTGTTGGGAACAGAATCCCCCAAGGACATTTTTTGGGGCTAAAAGCCCATGTTTTGGGTCAATTTTGTAATAAAGTAGTAAAGTCTCTGCATTTTGTGGTCGCGAAGGTGTCAAGATTCATAAAGGGTTGTCCACCCTTATTTTGTAAAGTGTAAAGTCGATTTTAAAGATCTACCCGTGGTTCGTGGACCATGGGATTATATAAAAAGAGCTAAGTAAGTAAGCTCTAGGAGGTCATAAGTCTTTTAGCGAAGAATGGGGTGAAGAGTCTTGGTAGAGAAGTCTAATTGTTTCGGGTCTTAGCGTAGGTAGAGGCTCTGTAGCTAAGTGTGCAAAGGCCTAGGGTGGAAGTATGTAGCTGAGTGTGTGAATGCCTGTAGCTGTGTACGAAGAGGAAGCCACGATGAACACAGTCAAATTGATTGGCCATGCCTAATTTCAAAATCATCCCTATTTCCCCTCTAGATCTAGTAGAATGAATGGCCTTCTACACAAGGATAATGTTGTTCACTATTTTCAATTTCTGGAAAACCCACTTGGTTTTCAAATATTAACTTAGGTATAAGGGTTTTTATATGGTTTTTTATGATCTTGGAGATAATTTTATATGTAATTTTTACATAAATGAATTGGTCTAAATATAGTATAATAATGGATTTGCCTCCTTTGAGACCATGGCAAGAAAAGTAGAATTTCCAATTCCCCCCAGTGTGTGATGAATAGTGGAAATAGTTAATGATCCTTATCAAATTGAACTTTATGATATGCCAAAATATATTGTAAAAGTGTAATGAATCCATTTGTTCCTAGCTCCTTATAGGTTCAAAATATTCGATGACTTCCCATAACTCATCCTCTTAGATTGGTTGAATGAGAGTGTCATTCTCCAATTGTTATACCAAAGAGGGAATGTGTTCAAACATTGTTTGACATCCTTTGCAATCCCAATATATTGCTTTGTATAGAGGGAGGAGAAGTGAGTTTGAGCTTCCTCCTTAATCTAATCATATGAATTGAGAATATAAACATTGGTAGTCATTATGGATTTAACATTGTTGCACCAAAAGGCTCATTTAGCTTAATTGTGGAAGTAATAGGTATTTATATCACCCACTTTCAATGAAATGCTCCTAGACTAGACACCAGGTTCCTCTTCTACTCTTAATGTTGCTTCTAGATGAAGTAACACTTGCTTTTCCTCCATTAATAATTGTGGAGAAATTATGATCTTGCTCTAGCCAACTTTGAATTTCCCCTAGTTCCAATTTCATGGAAATGACTATAGGGTTTTTCCCCTAGAAGTGATATTAGCCTTAAGAGCCATTTTAGCCTTTTTATTTTTATGTTCCTAAATTTGGAATGGGGACCCTTCAATCTATTGGTGTCAGAGTTAAGAAACAATACCCATAAACACATGGTAATGAATCCAAAGAAGAGTTGAAACATAAAGGGAGAGGACAATAATTTTCTTGAGGAACAATGGAGAGGGATATAGAACAATGATTAGATATACTCCAAGAAAGGATATGAGAGGAGATAACAACATTTTCCTCTAGAAAGTATTTGTGGTCCAAGGAGTAGTCAAGGCACACCCCAATATGCCTTGGGCCAAATCTATGATTAGACTAGGTGAACTTGGCTTTGGACAACTTTAGATCAATCAGATCTAAGGAGGAAGGAAAATATGTCATCCTCTCCTAGAAAGTATCTCTAACATGATTTCCCCCTTTTTTTCTTGGAAGTGAAAGATGGCGTTGAAGTCTCCCACAAAGATATAATTGGAGCCCCAATCCAACTTCTTGAGATTACAAAGAGAATCCCAAGGTGTTATGTTATCCTTTATGAGATCTTGTTAGATGTAAATGATGGCTATTTTTTATTTGTTCTAACAAGTTGAACACTTATTGTTGTCTTTGATTACAACTAAATTTTTCCTAGTCTGCACAACTATGTGTTTGTGGACTCAATGCTTATTATTTCTTCTTTATCTTTTCATTATTTCTAGCATAATGTAGACCATTTTCATCTTAGTGAATTAGATATTTAGCCTAGAATCACCATCCCCTTGTCATGACGATTATCCATATCTTACAACATCCTTGAAAAAAACAATAATGGTTATCAAGCCAAAATTTAAATGGGTTTCTTATCCCAAAAATGTGAGGTCCAATTGCAACCTCATATTGAAGAAGAACCCTTGATTATTGTTGGGCCATTTTCATCTATTAATAGTTATTTTGTTCTAGATGTAGGGGTGAAGTGCATGTCTAGTAGAGTTCATTTTTTTTAAACAAGCAAACACTTTATATGAAAAAATCACCACCAAACCACTCCACATTCCATCCACTCATACTGAGCGTTCTAAGAGAGAGAAAAGTTACGAAGACATTGTCTCTAATCCCAAAAGCCCAGTCTTCCCAAAGAACATTATATTATGTTTCTCATGTTGAAGTGAATGTCCCCAAGTGTATCACCCATGCTTATGCTAAACTTAATAAACAAACTTCGTGTAGCCCCTCATCTCCCTAGAAGGAAGATATTCATAAGACTTTTCACCATCGTCAGTGTCCTAGTTGATTCCATTGGTGATTTGGTTGAGCATGCCCTTGAAGTTATTTTTGGTTCTTTCAATTAGATTAGTCCAAACCCTTTAGACTTTCCCATGTCCATTCATATATCATCTAATATATACAATGAAACCAATCATGTAGACCATCTTGATTCCTCAATTCTAAAAAAGAATTTCATCAAGGAGGCATACATTCATAATGGTTGGCCAACCTAAACCTCAATGGATGTCATAGGGAACCTTAAACCTTGGAGGACTAATGCACGATCTTCCCAAGCAACCAAAAAGGTTTCTTCTCAAATTTGATCCTAACAAGGTTGCTTTCCTAATATCAAAAACTTTTATTTGGCTTGGCAGCTAATGAATGTAGTGCATGAAGATGTGGTATGTTGGCTCTTCCCATACACCTTTGAGAATAAAGCCTTGAATTGGTATTAAACTTTCATAATGCTTCCATAACTGGTTGGGATGCGTTTGAAAGGATTTTCCATCAATATGGACAAGAAGGAAAAGGTCAAAGATTTCAATTAGTGCTTCATCACATTGCTAAATAAGATAACTCTTGATTCTCACCTTGCATATCCTCTAGCTATTGAGTATTATACATTAGCCCTACACCCCTCCATATCCATGGTCAATAAGAGGGCAGAGAAGAACACCATAGCCTTGAACTTTGAAGACATTATTTTAGTTGAAAAGGAGATGTTTTACCTAGCTACAAACTCCCCTAAAGAAGAAGCTAAGGGTAGTGGAAAGAAGCCTACGACCCTAAGTAAGCCTGTTGAAAATAAATAAATAAAACCTACTTATATGGAGAGTATTCTAAAACTTTTCTTGAATCTCTCAAATGAAGTAGTCAACCTAAAGAAGAATTTAGGAGAAATATCAATCGGGAATAAGCATGTCTACCCTTTCCAAAAGAGGAATAATAGCCAGACTAAACTTGTTGATAACTCATATCTGAATCTAAACCTTGACAATTCTAGTATGGACAATTTTTGTTGACATCATCAGGTGACTCATTCAGAGAAAACATGTCTGCAGAGCATCAACTCAATGACCCTTGTTATTAATCAATTTTTGGACCAACAAGATTTCTTTGTTGTCCCTAATCAAGAAGCAAAAGAGGAACCCATCCAAATTGGAGAAAATACCACCAAAGGCTCTACCATGTTCCTTTGGGTCTATGTTGTAGACATGAAGACAAATTATTATTAAGGAGAAGTATTCAATGGGGAAAAGCCACTTGCTCAGGTAGCCCCATAGAACTATAATCTATGTAGAAAAGGACCTGCACTTGAAGCCACTCATCCTGCGAAGGTAAATCCATTTTAATGCAGTTTCTTACCCCAAAATCCTCTACTAAATCTACCACCTTAGCTCCCAAAGTTTCTTCTAGTTTTGTAGAGAACGTCAAACCTAATACCAATCTCATGTAGAACACTAAGTAGGCCATAGCTTCTATTCCATCTACTGAGTCGACTACACCTATGCCGAAAATTATCTCTCTCTCCTCTTGAAAATAACAACTCAATAATTTCTTCAGGAAAGGCCCTATAATACAACATTATAGGAGATATGAAGACCAGGGCTAACATTTCATTATATGATATCTGTAGTATCCCATAGCAAAGATAACTTCTTCTCAAATATTTTCATCCCTCTCATGCTCAGTGTCAATCCTCAATAACCCTGAATACTTCTGCCACAACTCCTATCACAATAAACAATTCTAATAATTCTAAGTCTATTGTAAATGCAACAAGCATCATAGTGCATTTTAAGTAGTAGACCCCACCTTTTTTCTAAAATTTAAAATTTTTAATCAAAATGTACAAAATTGTTTGGTAGACTTTGAAGCTTCCTCAAATTTCATGTCTTGCTTTGTGTGCAAAAATATTAATGTTGTCCCCGAGAATAACAACACGACGATAATCCAATTAG
The DNA here is from genome assembly GCA_000404065.3 of Pinus taeda. NCBI lineage: Eukaryota > Viridiplantae > Streptophyta > Pinopsida > Pinales > Pinaceae > Pinus > Pinus taeda. The sequence continues at coordinate 102,589 of APFE031493443.1, read as the reverse complement.
ATAGGTTAGAAGTAAAGGTAATTGGTGAATCAAATTATGTTGTGATACTATTTTCCTCTAATCCACAAGTCCATTAGGTAATCAACATTTGAGTCATGGACATACTAGAGGAGTATGGGTTGCTATTGCGCGGGGATTGGTCTCAAAAAATTGAAGGGTACTTTGCTATTGATTGGTCTCACCTGTTAGCCTATAAAGGCAAGAGTAATCAAATCCAAGGGAAAAATGAGCCTGATATGAAGCACACAATAACTTAACTTGAGAAGCTCAATGATCCAATCAATTTTTGGGTAACACACCAAGGAATTGTTTTCTTGAGACTATCCTTCATAATCATTCATCCTCATTAACTGCACCAACTTTGAAACACAACCCAGTCTCCTTTAGTTACCATAAGCTAATGATAATGAACCTTGTATTTTAAGTGATAATTATACTAACCTATATATAAATATTAATACTTTACTGAATTTGAATTTTGTATTGATATTTGTACATCATATTCAATCAAGCTAGACAAAATTGGTGCAAGCTATATCATAATTAACCAACATGGATAGAGAACCCTAATGTCCTGCCAATTGGAATCTGGATTTATTAGAAATTTAGAGATGAACAAAGCCCCCGGGACTTTGGATTGATAGTGAATGAGTGCAATGTTAAAGCACTCTTTGCAATAGGTCACTGATTCAAATCCCTTGTAAGTGTTTACCCACCAAAAATTACTATTTATTTTTTGCAATCAAAAGACCATTAACGAGAAGTGACGTGGATACGTGATTGACTCTTGTGTCCATCCTCGTTTGTTGAGTCAGGTCGTTGATGTTCTCTTAATTGCAGCCTTTATTATCTCCTCCCTATGTCACATTGCTTTTGTTAAATTAATTTTCAACCCGTGCATCCCAACGAACACTCTTAGTTAGCCTATTTTAAAATAATTTAGTTAGCATATTTTAAAATAATAAACAATTATGTTTTTGGTATACTTCTTTTTTTTTCACACGGGGAAGGGACCCCGTTGGAAAATCACATGTTACAAACATAGCCGCATGTTACAATCATAGTACAGTGTATACGTCTGTATGACGGGACCACATAACAGAACACTCTTAGTTAGCCTATTTTAAAATAATTTAGTTAGAATATTTTAAAATAATAAACAATTATGTTTTTGGTATACTTCTTTTTTTTCACACGAGGAAGGGACCCTGTTGGAAAGTCACATGTTACAAACATAGCCACAATTGACCCTGTTGGAAAGTCACATGTTACAAACATAGCCACAATTATATTTTTGGTATACTTCTTTTTTTTTCACACAGGGAAAGGACCCCGTTGGAAAATCACATGTTACAAACATAGCCACAATTATGTTTTTGGTATACTTCTTTTTTTTTTCACACGGGGAAAGGACCCCGTTGGAAAATCACATGTTACAAACATAGCCGCATGTTACAATCATAGTCACATGTTACAAACATAGCCGCATGTTATTCACACGAGGAAGGGACCCTGTTGGAAAATCACATGTTACAAACATAGCCACAATTATGTTTTTGGTATACTTCATGTTATTCACACGAGGAAGGGACCCTGTTGGAAAATCACATGTTACAAACATAGCCACAATTATGTTTTTGGTATACTTCTTTTTTTTTCACACGGGACCCTATTGGAAAATCACATGTTACAAACATAGCCACAATTATGTTTTTGGTATACTTCTTTTTTTTTCACACGGAGAAAGGACCCCGTTGAAAAATCACATGTTACAAACATAGCCGCATGTTACAATCATAGTACAGTGTATACGTCTGTATGACAGGACCACATAACATCATATATACGCTGCAGCGCAGCGGCAGGATTCAAAACCTGGTGGGGAGCATGTCAACCAACAGCCCCCACCATCATATCATGCACTTCGCGTGCTTTAAACCTATCCTAAATGCATCTTCTAATTCAAGAACTATAAAAGTGATGTGTTGAGACATAAGATTTAACCTATGTGATAAATTGGCGTCAAAAAGCGGGTCGACTGTTACAACGAGATCACTCAGGCATTAAAGGTTCCTGTATTTTGACTTATTAAAGTAAGCATCAAAGATCGTTAAAGATCGGCGTAGTTTAATCATTTTAAATTTTAATGTCTTTTTATTAGAATGTTAGTGTTTAAAATTATAATTTTTTTATTATTAAAGAAGAGTGATGTTGTCTTGACGATGAACCACACTGGTTGGTTCGAAACAAAAGAATTTTTATGTGATTTCGCCTAAAAAATTCTAAACAATGTTATGGATCACAGAAGTCTAAATTCCTTAAGAGTGATGTTGATATTAAATTTAAATGGTTAAAAGATTTATGAAATTTTTTCAAAATTAAATATTATAAATTAAAATTTATTATTTTTAAATAATATTTAATTTTATTTATCTTAAATATTTTTAGCGGAAATTTTTGAACTCTTATTATATAATGATAACATATATACTATTTTATAAGATTTTTTCTGGCCTGTTCTATATAGCATATAACACTAATTAACTTTAATCACTGACTATTTATTATAAAATTCATTTTCCATCCAACACTTATAAAAGACATCCCAAGCCATTAATTATATCTATATGGTACCCGGTACTAGAAGATGTGCTTGTCATCCCACTGTGAATGCTATTTCCAACCCTATAGCAATATAAATGCCCTCTGATATGCTAGGGAAATAGCATTTGCCATCTCTCTCCAGCACGTGAACAAATAAATGGAGCGTGGAAAGAGAGAGCAAATACCATTTCGCTCACATATCAGAGAGCATTTACTGTCATCCCACAGAATATTAAAAAAATGATTAATTTAATTTGATATTATTAGCAAGCGACACGAAATGAGCCTTTCTTCGGCTAGAATGAGGTATCCATATCATCGTAATAGAATATTTTCGTTTTGAGCAGCGAGTTTTATGCATTTTTGCGAAATCTTGCTTGGTTTTGCATCTTCCAGAAATCAGGAGTCCTCTTAGATTTTGGAGCATCGTATCAGAATATTTTTATTTTGAGCAGCGATATTTTTAAAGTTTTTTTGGGTTGTTTTAAAATTAGTTAGATAATTTTTTATTAATAAATTATTTTAATATTAGTCAAAATTTTAAAAAGAAACTTCGAAAGCAAATTTTAAAAAAATAGTAATTTGATAATTTAAAATTATTTTATTTTTATTTTTTAATTTTAATTTCAATTCGATATCTTGTAATGAATGAATAGACACTTCTACTTGGTATAGTTATAAATTATTGTTATATCTGATTTGCTGTTGGTGTTATAATATTCTTATAATAACACTGAAAGAGTATTCTTCTACAATGTAGAGTCTCGGCTCTCCTAAATTTATAAATAATTGTTACATCTGACTTGAATGCTGGTGATATCATAACAGTTTCTAAATTTGATTTTAAACTGCACTTAAATTATTCTAATCAATTACTAATTTATCATAATTAACCCAAAAAATCAACATTTTGAAAAACCTTATATCAAAACCCTATAAATTTAAAATTATTATCATCATTTCAATTTAAAAATTACAATAAACCTATTTATAAAATATTGAAAAACATTCAAAACCACCCCAATTATCCATCACACTACCTACTTAAAATTATTACTTGTCAATTTTTTTTTATCAAATTTCATCTAAAAGTCGACAACAACATAAAAAAAATCAATTTGTTAAACTAACGCAAAAGAATTATGTAAACAATATTTTCAAACAAAACTATTTTTACTTAAATTTTTTATTATTATTAGTAAATATTTAAATTTCATTTATTGTCTGCAAATAATTGAAAATTTTAAAAATCATATATTAAATATATTTTGCATTTGGGTATTGATCCAATAAAAAATTCAAGGCAATACTTACTATTATCCCATAAAAGCTTTGTCGATTTAATCTGCACTTTCAATTTACATGCTTATGGGTTATTTTAATAATATCCATAGCATGGATTAGTTATCATTATAGAGAAATTTGTTTACTTTAATTTAACTATATTTAAATTAAATGGGAAGTACTCGCTGCTATATAACACTGGTTTAAATTATATTTTTAAATATATATTTAATTTAATATTAAAAATTAATATATTATTACAAAATTCAAATAACACTGGTTTAAATTATATTTTTAAATATATATTTAATTTAATATTAAAAAATTAATATATTATTACAAAATTCAAATTTGTTATTCTAAAATATCCTATCAAATTTCGCACAAAATTTACCCAAAAATATTCCAGAAAAAGAACCAAACGTTGACATTGTGATTTACACGAAAAATTGGCCGTTGACATTGGAAAAATTGGTGGTTGTTGCTTGAACCAAGTCAATTTAAATTTGGCCTGCCAACTAAAATTCACGTAGGTAAAAGATCTCTGACTTCAACCAAACGGGAAGTGATGCGCTCATTAAATGAGAGTCGTGGTTGACAATTCAAAAGTCCATTGCGCGTTTGTTAATTGGCCAGTTGTACAAAACAAGATCCGCGCGCATTCTTTCTATAAATATCTGCCACAGCAGACACTCCCCGCCTCATCCCTCAACAGATATTCACTAGCACTACTGTAATAGCACCTCCATGCGTCCCGGGTTCAAATCCTCTAACGATCACAATCCTTTGTTTTACATAATTATTTAACCTCACCACCAATCTCTCAATTCGACTCCTCATAGCTTCGCAACAACCCAATGGCTAAACCCTCTTCACATCAGAACGACCACAGCAGACTCGAAAACCGCTCACTGCAGTCACGGCAATTCAAGGGAATTCGAATGAGAAAATGGGGGAAATGGGTTTCCGAAATTCGGATGCCCAATTCCAGGGACAGAAATTGGCTGGGCTCCTACGACACCCCGGAAAAAGCTGCCCATGCCTACGACTTTGCTGTGTATTGCCTGAGAGGATCCAAACGCCAACTTCAATTTTCCCTACTCCCTGTCCGATATTCCCGACGCCTCTTCTCTATCTCCACAGCAAATTCAAGCCGCCGCAGCCAAATTCGCCGCACAAGAAATCTGGCTTCCTTCCGAAGATAGCACGGCGGATATTTCCTACTCCTCTTCTCTATCTCTGCCACAAATTCAAGCCGCCGCAGCCAATTTCGCCGCCGAAGAAATCTGGCTTCCTTCGGAAAATAACGCAGCGGATATTCCCTACTCCGCTTCTCCATGTCCGCCGGAAATTCAAGCCGCCGCAGCCAAATCCCCCGCAGAAGAATTCTGGCTGCCTTCGGAAAATAACGCAACGTGCTCTTGCTTCTGTCTGAAAGCTGAATCTAGCCTTGAAGGTCAAGAGATTTCGGTGGAGCAGGGTCCGAGCAGTTACGACTCTGTAATTTTAGAAGATTTTCCTCCGTTAGATGTGTATATGGAGAATTATGGTTTTCTCTTCCAGCCGAATGCAGAGTGCGGACCAGGGCCTTTCTAATTTATTTTTAGTGCCGCCAGTAATTCTGTCCCCGAAAGTTCAAATGAATGGCTATACTTACCTCTCACATATGGGAGCCTGAGCCGCAGATGACATTGGCGCCATCTGCCTCTTTTTATATGTATGTTTTTAAATTTATTTATTCAATTTTACAAAATTCCCTAGTATGAAAACATCACCATTTCCATTTATAAATGAAATAAATTTAAATTTAATCACCAAAACAAGATTATAACTGTCATTTCATTTGGTATCAATCCTCATTTCGACGGCTCATTCCTTTATAAATATGCCCCAAAAAATGGGGGCATATACAGATTTTTGTCTGTCCCATTCTACATACAAGTATCAACATATAAGAAGCAGAGGGGGGCGTGGACCCAAGGCTGATCCCAAGCCTACAGCTTTATATATAAAGCTTAATTAAGTTTAGTTATAATGGTTAATCGGAATGATTTAACTAATCCTTCTCCAAAATCATTAATTTTAATGTATTTTTCATTTTTATTTTAAGTAAAATCATCAATCTCTTAACTTAACCTAAGCGTGACAGAGGGTCTCCAAATTTTTTTTATGTATTTTTAAATTTTTTTAAATAAAGCAATTTTTTCTTTCAAGAGACAGCATCTTGTTTTACATTAATGTTAAACTACAAAGAAATTAAACTTGAATGAGGAAAACAACCATTCATACCACAATAAAATAATAATTGACAAATTTAAAATAAAAATTAATAAAAACTCAAAAAAATATATAAAATCAATTTATAAGTTTTTTTTTTCAAAATAATATATACTTTTAATTTATTAAAAATTTTCAATAATAAATTTTATTATTATTCATTATAAATAAATTGATATTTCTAAATATATTTTACTTAATTTCAAATTTGAAAATTTATATAACAAAATTATTGAAAAATTCTAAACATCAATTAAATGTAAGAAGTCATTTTATTGTTTAATATTATATTTTTTACTGTTTTGAAATTGTTCCTTGCTAGATGAAATTTGTGCATGGCATTAATGTCCACTATTCATAATTTATAATTTGTATTTATGAAGATGCAAATCACTTTAGAAATTTATAAATGCCACATGAGTGTCACACCTCAACAATAACATTTTTGAATGATAAGTGTTTTTGTTTTTCTAAAATTCTTAAACAACACTAACTTATAAAAAATATATATTCATATGCCCAAGTTCCATATACAAATATGCTACAAGAAATCATCCATTGGGCATGTCTAAAGAATGAATTCTATGATGCAACAATCCAAACCTATAATAAATGAATAAGGATAACCTTGTGAAGTAAATCTAACTAAATCTCTTAGTAAAATATTAAAAATGATATACATTTTTATTTATTTATTTAAGTATAACAATTTATATTTTATAAAAAGGAAATTAAAATCTTTCTAATTATGTAAGAGATTAGTGGGTTTCTTTTGCATGGATTTTAAAGGTTTTTTGAAAAAAATCTAAGGAACGTGCTTCATCTTTCTTTGGTTTGGGAACCAAGATGAGGAGTTGTTCCTTGGTCAAATGGTCTAAAAGTCACCACGCCAAAGATTTTTGGAGGATGGAACCTAAAAACATTTTCTTTTTCCCCAAAGCTCTCGCTACCAAGTGTGGGTGAAGACTTATCTCTACTCAAAGCTTATGGTCGACGATTGCCACCCAAAAATATATAGCCTCAAGCTCATTGGAATACTGGATTGGGAGGGTGAACAAGCTGCCAACAAATATCTCGATGATATGGAGGGTTGTTTTTAACTCTTTTGAGCTCATGTGTGCATTGGTTTGGAAAATTGCTAATGGAGACCGGGTGAGATTAGGTCTTGACACCTAGCCAAGCAACATGTAAATTCATATTCTCCCGCACCCCATTGATTTCCTACCTGACAGAGGTCTATCTAAGCTCTCCCACATTGTCAATTTGGCCACCACTTTGATTTGGAATCAAGGTTGGCTCTCAACTGGTGATTTAGGCCTAAAGATGGATTTCAGGGAGGCATGGAATGGTTATTTGAATTCCTTATCAACTAGTATGATTTCAGGGAGGCATGAAATGGTTATTTGAATGCCTTATCAACTAGTCATATCACACTGACATACAAAGAAGATGAATTAGCATGGAATATTTCTACTTTTGGCTCTTATAAACCTAAATTTAGATACATCTCACTCATGGATGTCAGAGATGATGTGGATATCAAGAGGTCATGGAAGGTGCTATGGAAGGATAAATGTCTAGCAAAATCCAAAATCCTCATGTGGAGTATGCTATAAAATAAGGTTCCTAGGTGGGACATCCTCCAAAGAAGATTAATCGCAGGGTTAGGCTAGTGCTCCCTTTGCAAAAAAGATGAAGAGAATGCATTACACATGTTTATGAAATGTCCCTTTTATTAGCTAGGATGACATGTCTACAAACAGGTCGTAGGTTATTCAATGGCATGGATAACAAAGAATTTAGAGGGAACTTAGAGGGACTGCCTATCTAACCTATCTTGTGGAGCCTTCAAAACTCTACCCTTGATCTTAAACAAGGGGTTTTGACTAGCTTAAAACAAATCCATCTTTAAAAAAAAGCTTTTATTCTTGAGTACATTGTTGTAGAATCCCTAGCTATTTGGGCACACTTCCCTTAGGGAAAATGGGTAACCCCTCCTAAGGCTATCATCACACAGAATCCTTATCATTACAAACGTTAAGCGTTTTTTAATGGCGCATCTAATGACTTTGGGTGTAACGGTGGAGTGGGGCTTCATTCTACATCTCTGAGGTCAAAATGGGTTTTGGCTCAGGTTCCAACAACATGGCTGTAAAGGTGATGTGTTGAGACATTATCTCGCAGTAGTCTATAACGCGACTTTTTGAAAGTCTTTCCGGCGGATTTTTCCGGTCAAAATCCGGCAGCAATTCATTGGAATCCCAAGTTTGATAGCTAGTTTCTGCACAATCAATGGCTCCCAGGGGTTTTCCAGGGCGCTGAATCCAAATATGCAATTAAAAAACCATTTTAATTGCTAAAAATCAAGATTTAACCTCATTTCTTCCGCCGAATTCCGTCACCGGAATCTCCAAAAAGTCGCATTATAAACAACTCCCATTATTTCGCCTATACGCTCAATTGTCTGCATAGAAAAAAATGCCCATTAATTATTATTATGAAATAAATGAAGCAGTAACCATGTCATGGCTTTCACGAAACTAAAAAGATATGCGCCCATCAGATCAGATTCACTGTTGACATAAAATGCCCATCTTTGCAATTCAGAAGTCCATTGCGCGTTTGCCAATCTTTAAGCCGACAGTTGTACCAAAAAAGGATTTTCGCGCATTCTTTATTTATATTTATATTTATATATATATATATGCGGTCCCACTACAAACCCTTGCACTCTCATACGTTAACAGTATTCACGTGCACTACTGTACTAGAACGGTAAGCACCACTATCCCGGGTTCAAATCTTCTCACGATCACAATACCTTGTTTTAAAGAATTATACTATAGCAATTAAATTTTTAGTTTAATTGGCTAGTGTAATAAAAATAAGGTGTCTTGTATTAAGAGGTTTCAAATATTTTTTTAATTAGATTTAGAGTTAAAATTAATCCAGGTTAGTTTATAATTAAATTTATTTTAATTTTTATATTCAAAGCGCAACCATGTCAAAATGTCACGGAGCATTATAACATTTCTACTAGGTTTATATTATTAATTTTATGTTTTTATTTTAACTTAATGTATTTTATTTTTTATTTAATTTGACAAAGTCAAATGTTATAGGACATTATAACATTTTACATATTATTTTGGCTAGATGTTTTTTATTTTATTTTTTATAATTTTATCTTATATATATTATATTTTGACTTAGTCAAAATATTAAACATTACAACATCGCTACCATATTGAGATGGAGAGCACTCAGCTCAATTAAGTTATAATTTATTAATTTTTTATAATTTATTTTTAATGTTAATAATGTGAGATCTATTATGAAGTAGGTGTTTTAATGTCTTTCCATGTTTATCATCCACTTAATTTATATAATTATGCTAGTATCTCTTTCTTCTAAAGATAAATCATTTAATATAAAAATGCAAAATTTGTTAGATGAATACATATTTTTATGTAGTTTTACATGTGATACTTACATATCATCTCCCTTTACATGACATAATGCATATTGCTAAGTCATACTCAAAATAAAATTCTTCTCAAAAGGTATAAAGAAGAAGAACATAATTCCAATTGGGCCAATGATAGATACTTTGAAGGCGGGCCTTCTTGGATGAAGGCAAAAGTCATATTGAGGTTGTATGCGAAGCCACAGTTGCATTTCACCTGAACATCCATCACACTTTCCTTCTTAGCTTGGGGCTAGGGCCCAACTAATAATAAAGTAGAATTAATTGGTGTTTGGCCTTTGGCTCATCCTTAGCTTTTGAATATCCACACAAGTGAAGTGTTTACAAATCTTTGGCAATACTTGAGTGTTTATTAATTGGTTCTTGAGGATCGATACATAACACAACTTGGCCCTAAATCCTTGGCAACAAAGAATTAGTCAATTACAGGGATTTTTTGAGGAGCTAGAGGTATCACATATCCAATATCCATTGGGAACACAACATTGATGCAGATAGAAGATCAAAGAAAACATTACTTTGGCTTGTAAGACATTTAATGATTACAAAATAAAGTCGTGGATGTCCTTAGGGTGAATCTTTTCTACAACTGAAGTACTGAAGTTATTGAAATCATTGAGACCTTGCTTCTTTTTATATTTTATTATTTTAGGTTTTGGATTCTTAGAATGTCGTAGCTCTTGACTCACTTGTGTAAGAGGAGGTATTGGAATAGTATTTTGTATATTAATGAAATAGCAAGCATGCCATTTTTTCAGTGAAAAAATGGATTATGTTATTTATGTAGACAAATTTCTGATTTTGTAATAGAGTGTTTTTAAATAAACTTTTATTAGTTTTTTTTAAATTGAGGGAATATAAGAAAGAATTTGTCCTTTGACCTTATATTCATTTGTTTTTTAATTTTATATTATTTTTTATTTTATATTCATTTGTTTTTTTATTTTATGTTATTTTTGTATGTGTGAAATGTAATATATAAAAAAAGGTGTGGTCTAACTTATAGAAAAAATAGTCTTTTCATTGAAATCCAACAATAAAATCTCAAACAAGATTGTGATTTTTTGTTGTTTAAAATACATTTTTGAATGCATGAATGGATTCATTGCCTTGAAAAACATGGGCGCTCGAATTCTATAGATTAAACAATTTAAACTCATTTTTTTAGAAATATTTGTCGGATTTTGATTAAATTAACCAAAAAAAATGCTTTGAAAAAAGGTCATTTCGTGAACTTTTTAAAATTTTATATTTATGTTTGAAATTTAATATATAAAAAATGTGTGAAATGTGACATGTGAAAAAGGGTAAATATTTTTCAATGCATTAAAAAAACTTGTTTTTGATGTCACCATTTTTATAATATAGATTTTTTTGTCTTATTTTAAGATTTATAAATTCAAGTTGTTTTAATAATAATTGGAAAATATTATTATAAAATATATGTTTAAATACACAAAAGAGTTATATATAGATTTATGATAAATATAAGTTATATAGCAATTTCAATTTGATCTCTAATCAAGCCATTAAGGTTATTACAAAACCATATTACATAGAAACAGGAGATTCTAAATGTAAAAATTGTAATAAAATACCTCAATATTAAATAAAATTTTCATGGCATTCAAAAGTGAAATAATACAAAGGTTTAGATGAATCCCATGAAAAGCATAAGATTAGGAGGCCTCATGGGAGGAGGCCCTGAAAATATAGCCATTAATAATCCCCATGACAAATCACTAACACCAGCATAAAACCCCTTATCTACCCCACCAAGGAGGTAGGAAACTCCAACAATTCCCATGATGAATTTCATAAATGGAGTCATCGTACCTCATGTTGCACATTGTGTTGTCATTGATGACAACAAGATGTCATTGCTGTCAAAGGGGATGTCCATGATAGTAGTATTATCATTCATGAGGCATAGGGAAGTAGCAATACTCTCCATGAAGTAGTATGATAGCTAGGATTTTTACAAGATCTCATCAAGTGAAGTCAAAGGTGCTTTAATTTATTTGAGTTTTTGATATGGTTATGTTGTCTTAATTATCATATAAACAATATGGTTGTGCAGGTTTCGCTGATACCTTTCCAACAATATATCCTGCTTTGTAAAAATCCTCGTAAATGAGAAGTTATGACCATTTGAAGATCGGTACTAAGTGGAGGACCTAAACTAATGTACAGAAATCCTAGACACCAAATTTGTTAAAAAAGTGTGCATCTTTCAAGTGGATCCATGGTTCAGTATTTTGGTCAATATTCTATTTTCGATAAACATACACCACATTTAACATTGTTAAATGTTGAGAAAATTTCACAGATTAGATGGATTTGATAGTTAGGTGAAATGATTCAATGGTAGATGTTGTCTAGAGTTGCATGATGTTTAATATGACCTATTGGCCCAACCAAAGAATGACATATGGTAACATTTCATAGGACATGATATGGCGCCTCTAGAATAACACTTGGCAAGATCATATTGGCCCAATGTGGTGACTTGCCAACCTGGACACATGGAAAAAAATATAGGCTGCCTGTACAAGTGGCATGACACATCACTTGTTGACATCAACAAGGTGACGTGGCATATTCACTAGGGCATGACACATGGCATGAACAATTGGCACATTTTGATTGGTAGAAATTATGAATTTCGGTGACACATGGCAACCCTCACGAGATTCCACATGGCATGATGATGTCATCATGCAAGCGACTAGTGACCCTTGGGGTAGGGTCACATGGGACAGTTGCATGGTCACATGAGCTAAGACTAAGAGGTGCTAATGTAATACAATGGACAATTACATGAAACGATCACATGTGCTCATTTTAATGACCCAATCCGATCCCTTGGGGCTTTGGCACTAAGGTAATACAAGGGATGGTTATGTGAAACATTCACATGACATTAAGTTTAATGACTTAATCTGAGCCTTTGGAGCTTTGGCGAGGGCACATGAGTGAGGTTACAAGAATACGAACATCGAACCTATCTCTATAACATTTGTGTGACCATTGTCAGCACCAAAACACTCCATCAATATAAATATAGAGGGTTGAGCAATGTTAAGAAACAAATTCTATCATGATCAAAGCACGTGAAATCAATTAACTTCTTAGGCAAGCTTGAGAAGTTTTATTCGAAATTTTTTTTGTTTAATTTTGTGAATTGAAACATTTTCTCAGTTGAATTACTCCAAGCATGACATGGTTGGTTGGTTCCATTTTGGTAGATCTATCTGGTTTGGGCATAGGTAAATTCCAAAATCTGGTGATGCCCCCATAGAGATGTCACTTAGGCGCCCACTTGTGAAATGAGAGATTGATAATAAATATAGTTTTGGCATGAATTCCATCTGTATAACAACATCCAGTCTTGGCGTGAGTTTCATACTACCATTTCCCACTATGATTGTGCATTGGTGAAGTATATTTCCCACAAGCCTGCCCACAGGCCATATATGTAATAAGAAGTATAAAAAAATGAGCTCAAGGGAATAATGTAACAAGCCCCATAAGATAGCGTGAGTGGTATGGGATTTTTGTTGGCAGGACAAGATTGTAGGATCGAGTCTTGACAATGATTAGGTTTAAATTTATTATTTTATTTTAATTGGATTTGTTTAGTCACATAATTAACCAAACCGACAATGATCATGTTGTAGCATTGATGTCGTAAGTTATCCATTTTGTCTAATGCACCCCAAAAAAAGGCATTATGTAGAATAGTTAATGATTTATATTATTTGGATGGTTATTTTGAGTTTCTGGACTCATTATTGGTCCAAATGTAATTCCAGAAGAAGCATGACATTTAGTGCTTAGAGGTGGTTGTATTCAAAGGTATGAAATGTCTTGTTAACAATTATTTGATTTCCATAATCTCCTTTATATAATTTGATGGTTTATGAGTAAATTGTAGTGGTTTTGGAAATAAGGCTAGAACTAGTTCCAAGAAGGAATTAGAGTGACTAGATTGATGAATTATTGGAGCAAAGTATGGACAACAACATGATAGTTAGTGACAAAGATTGATATGAATATATTTTCAGTGTCTACAATATTTGTAGGGTGTGACAATGATTGTTGCAATAACGACATTTTGTGGGTTACAGTGGAAGTAATAACAATGGTAGTATGTGCAAATTGAGATGATGGTGACAACATGTACAAGTTGTGATGATGGTAATAATGATTGCACGTTGTGGTTATTTCTCTTTATAAAAAGTTAACTATTTATGATGACAGTGGATCTAGTTTTAAAATGATATGAAATAGAGGTCCATAAGGATTTGAGGAAGGAGGTGGGTGCCTTCATCGAGGTTGAAGCCTAGAGTAAATTGGAGCTTGTTCATCATCGAGGTTGGAGCCTCAATAAAGGTGGAGGCTAGATTTGGTTAGATCCCACTCATGATCTAGGTTAGAGCATAGAGAAAGTTGGATCCTACTCATGATCGAGGTTGGAGTCTCATTCAAGGTGTATCCTACAATGAGCAGTTGCTTGCATTATTTTGAGATTGGTGCTTCAATCAGGTTGTATCCTACTGCAAATGAAAACTTTCATTTCTTGGGGGTGGTGGCCAACAGTAGGTTAGAGCTTATAAATCTATGTAATGAATTGAAGCATATGAAGAAGAATAATTTGTTGTTTTCTCACACATGGGTTTCCATGTAAAATCTTGTCTCTCTTTGTGATGTGATAGATTTTTGATGTGTTTCCCATAGCTTATGATGCATTGTTCTATATGATGATATGATTCTTATGGTTATGATTCATTGCTATAAGGCTGATTGGTTATGAAAAATGATGAAATGGTAAAAAATTTCTCACATTGGTTCACACCTCCCCCCTCAATGTTACCTTTGGGCCAACAAGTGGTTTAAGAGTATGTCATCTTCAGGAACAAGGAATCATGACAACCTGGACTTAGATACAACATTCATTACGCTCTTGGAATTTTAGTTGGAAGATATTAAAAGGAAAAATGAAATCCTGACAAAGTAGTTTGACGAAGTTAAGAAGCAGTTGGAAGAAACAAAAAAGCAACTAAAGGAGAAGAATGACCTAGTTACCCATCTCAAGGAAGATGCAGATGAAAAAAGGAAATCAGTTAATGAAATTTAAAAAAATGCTTTGACCAAAACAAGTAACAAAAGTCAATTCTCCAGGTACCACAAATTCTTTCATGGTTATTATTTTCTATGTCATGCATTTGGTCATAAGGCAATTACTTGTAATCATTCTCTATGCCATTTTTTTAAACACAAGTCCATAAATTCTAAAGTCACTCAAGAAAAATGTACACATAAGGCGTGGAAGGAAGAAGAAGAAAATTTTGGCCTCATATTATATTCTCAAAAGTAAAAGGATAAGTGGTATGTTGCTAATGGCTACTTAAGGCACATGTCAACATATTAAAGCAAGTTTATCAGCATCAATGAGACAGATGGAGGAAAAGTAAATTTTGGAAACATCGCATCTGATAGAATCATTGGAAAAGGAATTGTTACCATTGGTAATGGAAGAACCAAAACCCAGGATGTCTTGTATATAGAAGGATTAAAGCATAATATTTTGAGTATCAGTTAGAGATGTGATCAAGGTTTTACTTCCATATTTAACTCCAAATGGTGTGAGATTCGAAAGTCAAATACAAGTAAATTGGTAGCGAAACTATTACAACCACCCCCCCAAACACCCCAAGAAGCAACAGGGGGGAAGCCACTCCACACCCCCCCCCCCCCCCCAATTAAGGATTGGAATCCAAATGCATTTGAAATAAGACCTATGAATCAAGAAGATAATCAGGCTCCACATCCAACAATCTCCCACTTGGAGACTAATTATATCAACTCCGTCACTGATTCACTTGCTGGATAATGCTTCCACTTTGGACTTGGTCGTTCCTCATCTTCATCATCATTCTTCAAGGCCAATTGAAACCAAGCAACAAATCAATTTCTCCATGGTTACAACCTTTGTCAACATATTTGTAGGATTTTGGTTAGTGTGTATCTTTTCCAACTTCAACTGTCCATCATCCAAAACTTACCGTATGAAATGATACATGAGTTATATATGTTTAGTCTTAGAATGAAAGGTTGAATGCAAGATGAATGGCACTCTAATTGTCACTATATAAGCTATTCATCTCATGCTTCTTTCCCAACTCATCCATAAACCTTTGTAAGCAAATCATTTCTTTACTAGCCTCTGTAGCAACAACATACTCTACTTCCATTGTTGAGAGTGCAACAATGTTTTGCAATTTTGAAACACAACTCATATTTGTTCCACCTATTGTAAACACATACCCTATGGTGCTCCTCCTATTATCTCTATCACTTGCCATATTGACATCAACATATCCAAATAGAGAAATGTTTGAACCAACAAAACATAATGCTTAATTTGTGGTACCTCTCAAATAACTAAGAATCCACTTCACTGCCATCCAATGCTCTTCTCCTGGATTGTTCATATACCTACTTACAAATCACAATGCGTGTGCAATATCAGGCCTTGTGCAGACCATTGCATACATTAAGCTTCCAATTGTTGATGCATATGGAACATTACACATATAATCAATCCCTTCTTGGATCTTGGGACACATCTCCTTACTTAGTTTGAAATGGATAACCAAAGGTGTACTAACTAGTTTTGCATTCTGCATATTAAATCTTTCCAACATCGTTTCTATGTACCCACTGCGAGACAATGCTAATTTTTTATTTTTCCTATTTCTAGTTATTCTCATACTAAGGATTTGTTTTGTAGCACCCAAATTCTTTATTGCAAATGAATTTTCTAATTTTCTTTTAAGCACATTTATTTCCTGCATGTTAGACCATGCAACAAGCATTTCATCTACATATCATAGCAATGTAATATAGTTGCCATCATTTTTGCTTTTAAAATAAACGCAATATTCAAAGTGACATCTAATATAACCTTTTTTAGATATAAACCTGTCAAATTTTAGATACCACTGCCTTGGAGCCCATTTTAAACCATACAATCTCTTCTTCAATTTGCACACTAATTTATCCTTCCCTTTGAACTCATACCATTGTGACTGTTGCATATATATTTCTTCCTCCAAATCCCCATGGAGAAAGGTTGTCTTTACATCTAACTACTCAAGATGCAAATATCCTGCTGCCACTAGACTTAAAATAGGTATGATTGAAGTCATTTTAACAACAGGAGAAAAAAGTCCATCAAAGTCTATACCTTTTCTTTTGTGCAAACCCCTTCACCACAAGTCTAGCCTTATACCTATGTTTTCCTCCATCTTCTTCCTTCAACCTGTAAACTCATTTATTCTGCAATGTTGTTTTACCTGCGGGAAACTTGACTAAGTCCTAAGTTTGGTTATGCATCAAGGAGCCCATCTCTTCTTCCATGGACTGATCCCACTTCTTCTTGGTTTATACCTACATTGCTTCTTCATATCTTTCCGGTTCACCAGAATCAGTCAACAATACATAATATAATGAAGGAGATTATCATTCAGGGGGTCTACTTATCCAAGTAGATCTTCTAATGTCGCTTTCAGGTATTTGAGGTGTCTATTTCCATTTTGGTTGTTGTCGTTGTTGTTTTTGTTTACTTTTTATATAATTTCATCAAGCACTGTGTATTCTTTGTTTTCCTTTTCTTATTTCTTTTTCGACATTTGATCCTTATACATGACCCTTTCATTGAATATGACATCTCTACTCCCAATGATTTTGTGACTTTCATAGTCATATAAGCAATAACCAAAAACATTAACACCATATCCAATAAAGGTACATTTCTTTGATTTTTCCTTAAGCTTTGTTCTATTTTCTTTATTAATGTGGACAAAGGCTTCACAACCGAAAGTCTTTAAAAATGAGTAGTTTACCTTTTTACCTGTCCATGCCTCCTCTAGAATACTACCATCCAAGGAACTTTAAGGCCCTTTGTTTATTAGATAAACAAAAATATCTACAATATCTTCCCAAAACTGTAAGGGAAATCCTGCATGCAGTCTCATGCACCTTGCACGCTCCATGGCTATTTTGTTCATCCTTTCTAACACACCATTTTCCTATTATATTCCTGGAACTATCTTCTCTCTGTGAATTCCATGCTCTAAACAGTAGTTATCAAACTCTTTGTTGTAGTATTCACCTCCATTTTCTTATCTGAGACACTTCAACTTCTTCCATGTCTCATTCTTAACCAAAGCTTTCCATTTATTGAAAGTATCAAATACATCAGATTTATTTCGAATACAATAAATCCAGGTTTTCCTAGTTGCATCATTAATAAAAGTAACATAATAGCAAGATCCACCTAGAGATGATAGTTGAGCAGGTCCCCATACATTTGTATACATAAGCTCTAATTTTTCACGCTTCTTTTCCTTCCCAACAATGATAAATCCGACTCTCTTTTGTTTTCCAGAAACACAATTTTCACATAAATCTAGATCAACATGCTTCAGACCTGGTAACAAATTTCTTGAGTGAAGAATTTGCATCCTTTTTTCACTCATGTGCTCGAGCCTATGATGCTAGAGTGTTTTATCTACCCTTATGGAGGTTAAAGTATTAACATAATTAGAAATACTATTGCGTAAATACAATGTATTAACATTTTCTCCTTTTGCTATTACCAGGGCTCCTTTAGTGACCTTCCAGGTTTTGCCTATAAAAGTAGTTACACAACATTAACCTCCCAACTTCCATATTGAAATTATATTTCTCTTTAGATCTGGAACATGCCTTACCTCCTTCAATAACCATTGGTTTCCATTATGTTTCTTTATAAAAACCTTACCCATTCCTACGATTTTACAGGGTTTATCATCACCCAAATGAACTTGTCCAAAATATCCTTGAACATAGTCATGAAAATGTTTCCTATCAGGTGTGGCATGGAATGAGGCCCCTGAATCTACCACCGATGCATCAATAATATTCTCTAATGAAATAATCAAATCATCTTGCAATACATCATTTGTCACATTCGCTTCATGATTGTTCTCTTGTTTTCCATCTCCTTATTTTCCCTACTGAGATTTGTAGTCTTTGTTTATGTGTCATTTCTTCCCGCATTTCCAGCACACTATCCATGATCTATATTTGGATCTTACTTTTCTTGACTTACAAAAATTTCATGGGATCCTTCCTCTCTCCATTTTTCTTCCCCTAGTCTCTACAGTCAAAGCATTACCTAATGTCTCATTGGAGCTTTTCCATCACATTTCCCCGCTAAGGATGGCATCAACAACATCATTACAATTTAAAGTACTAGATCTAGAGACAGAGTTACTAATAGCCATAACTAATCCATTCCAACTTTCTCACAATGAGCACAAAAATAACAGAGTCCTAACTTCATCATAAAAATGTATCCCTACAAAACTAAACTGACTAGTAATAGTGTTAAATTCATTTAAATTATTAGCAACAAATCCACATTCTGACATATTCATATTAAATATATGCTTCATAACAAATACCTTATTTGAGCTCGAGGGTTTTTCATATAGTTTGGCCAATGCCTTCATTAAACCTTTTGTTGTTGTTTCCTTTGAAATGTTGAATGCCATCGACATTGCTAGACACAACTGTATTATTCCTAGTGCCTTTATGTCGAGAAGATCCCATTATTTGTTTATCATACTAGTTGACTTCTTTGATTTTCCGCTAAATGGTTGGTACATATATTTCTGATACATATAATCTTCCTTTTGGCATCTTCCACAACTAGTAATTTTCATCGTTAAATTTCTCATCCCTAGCCCTACCATCTTCCACCATTTCTCCTACCATCTTATGGAAACAGAAATATAGAAATGCATAGAACAAGAGAGACATGGTTATATGTGTTTCACCCAATTTGGGCTACATCCATGGAGAAACAACCAATCCTTCCTTTTATATTATCCAACAAAATGAAGAGATACAACCTACAACAAATTTGTTGTAATTTCCTCTTCACTTTCACACGTTCTTCTCTCTCTTTCTCGCTCAGAATAATTATACACATCCACAATAAAATTCCCTCGTATAAACTAATGGGTTGCCTTCTAGGGAAAAACCTTAAATTACACATAAATTCTACCATCAGATCATCCGCCTAATGAATGGCCCACATTGACTACAAAATTATAATATTTTATAAGGAAATTTTCATCTATTTTTAGTTTCAGGGGTGCTTCCCCCAAAGCCCCACTAAGCGGGGGCTTCAAACATGTAGTAGCACCCCTTGGACCCCAGAGGAAAAAATAGTGGAGGGGCAAGCCCTGCCACACCCGCCATCGAGGATTGGGATCCAAGCATGGTTAAAACAAGACCTTTGAATCAAGAAGATAATCAAGCTCCACATCTAACAATTTCCTTCAAATAAACAATGCAATTAAATCCATGACATATTCTAATGAATAAGTAGCCAAGTTTTTGCAAAAGCTCAAAATAGGAACCAACAAGTTTAAAGGTAATCTTCCTTTCAAATGCTTTGAATGTGGAAGGATAAGTCATTATGCTTCTAAATTTCCTTATGCCAAGATGAATTATAGTGACGATGAGTTAAGATTCAAATCCAAGCATCAAAAGAAGAAGCAAGTTACTAAGAAAAATATTTTTTACTCAAAGGAACAAAGTGATAGTGAAAGAAATGAAAGTGTAATTGATGAAGAAAGGGATGAAATACTCTTCATTTTTGAGGTTGAAAAAATTGAAGTAGAGACAAACTATGAGGGAGAACTTATAAGTGCGCTAAAAGAAATAAAGATCCTCATAAATAAGGAAGGTCAGGTAATGGAATAGATTCAATACAAAAACCTAAATGAAGACATTGTTCTTTCTCTCAAAATTGATCTAAAAGGAGAAAAATGGTAGAGTTTATGTCTGAATGGGTAAAGGAGTTTGCTAAATTAAAAGGAGAAAATTTGCAAAAGAATAGAAGAGGAGGTTCTCCTCTTGAGAGAAGAATTGTAGTACCTCAAATGAAAGTTTCATAAAGGGACTGAATATCTAGATCACATTCTCATCATTCATAAAGGGACGAAATACCCCTACAACCTCTTTCCCCTGTGACTTTCCCATGAACCCTCTCCTAGCCTCTGAAACTACCTTTTGTTTTAGCACTCTCCTTCATTCTCATGTTGCTGCTCTCATCGAGGGATTGTTTGTTCAATATTCCAGGTGACATGGATCTTGACTACATCTCCATCTCCTGTTTTGAAGACGAGATGGAACCTCCTATTATGAATTCTGCCCATAAGAGCTCGAGGAGCAGTTCACAAGAAATCTATCAGTACGAGGAACCACCTATCTATGGAGACACAACCTGCAATATTAATAAGAACATGAGGCTTTACTGGTACAACGTTTATGAGGGGTTCACTAAGCCGAACATAACAGAGACCTAGGAAAACTTATCAGCGTACATTAACGTCAAGAGGTCAATCTCCACAAGATAGAATCACATCCTCTAGTTTTTTCGTGTGTTGAAGCCATTGATTGGATCCTTTAAAGCACATACACGGATTCATGGATGGTGAGGGACCACAACTGTGCACCCTTAGAAGAAATATCCTCTACAGAAATTGCTACTTACTACAAGATCCCTAAGAAATAGGAAACTTTAGTTCCTGATCCAAGAGGCTACATTCATCATAGTTTTCTTTTCCTATAAGGTCCCGCATGCTCTCCCTAGGTTCTCCATAGATAAAGTTCTCTTGTTAAAAGTGTGCTACCAGATGATGCAAGGTTTCTTGAAGGTACTAAGCAAAGGGAATAAGAAACTATGGGCAACTTTCCCTCTCGTCATCAAATCCTATGTAGTAGAAAACTTCAAGCAAGTAGAGGTGGAGGTTGAAGCTTTGAAGGGGAGTCACTTTGTAACATTGAACTATCACACATTTGACCCTAAGAATATTATGACTTCTCACTGCAAGAGAGCTAATTTTTACTGGTCATACTCAAATTATAGACAAGATCATGAAGACGGGGTCAACAACTGGTATAATGTCACTAGGGAACTCAGCTCGAGTGAGAAATAAGTGAGAGACTAGGAGCTCTTCGAACACTCCCATGAGAATGTTAGCTTGCAAGAGAGGTCATCCACCTTGAAGAAGAAGCAGTGTTGGCTTATTGGGGCCTGACCCATGTTCAGAAGTGTTTTAGGCAAACAAATCCCGAAACTATCGGCCCTTTCAACAACAGTTTGTGGAGCGCAGACTAAGGTCTCACCCGAGGTAGTATGGGAGGGTGCTGGAACCAGGTTTCTGAACCCTTGGGATGTCTTGATGAGGTCTGGAGATTTCACGAACCAATCTTTCGCACTTATACTATTTCGCACAGTTATCTGACCCTCGCATAGCCCTTGTATTGAGCCCAAAGAGGTGTTGTCTAGATCCCTTACCCTTAGTATATTTTTATTATAGATCTGACTTAATTCAGTAGTCTTTATCAATCATTCAATATTCGTAACAAGTGTGCGCAAACATAAACCTTAAAGAGATGTATAAAACCTTAACAGAAGAATAAACATGCAGATCTACGAATAGATGCACAATATTTCAGAAACAACTTGTCTTTTATTAATCTTTTGTTCCAGTACAATCTAATTCCATCCTATGCACTCAGCTGCAGGGGTCCGCACACATAACTGCGGACTCTACCAGGCCTTTGCGCACACAGCTGCAGAGCCTCTTCTACTACTACAACCCACTACTCATACTTACAACTCAAAGCAAATATCGCTTTCAATGACTCATAACCCTTAGATCCAGACTAACTGAAAAAATTTGCCTTTTACACCTAGAGCCTCGCTCTATTTATACATTCCCATGGTCCGCGATCCATGAGTAGGCAGACACCTTCTAGATTAAATTACAATATTTTAGGGCAGACTACCCTTTGACTTGACTTATTACAATTCGTTCTCCATGCACTTCACGGGGCCTTTACAATACCATTACCCAAAATTGTGGGCTTTAAGCCCCAAAACCGTTACGCGGGGGATCCGCTACCCAATAGGCCCCCAACACAAACATCATGACTCGTCCTGAGTCACTTGGTAGGTGTGGCGATCTTTGCTTGGAGTCCATCCAGTAACCTCTGCGCTTCACGGATGTCTGCCACACATTCCTCCGCTGTCTGCTGTATCAATTGTTCACGACTCTCTGATGCATCGTTGTCAGAGACATCCTCTTTTCTTTTTGCATATGTGTCTTGCAGTTGGGCCAGCTTCCCCTCGATCATAGCGGTGACCGTGAACGCTTCCTCGAGCCAAGGCTAGATGTGTGCTTTAAGCCATTTTTCTTTTTGGCATGCGGCATCCACTTGTTCTTTCAGAGCTTGGGCCTCCCTCATCTTGGCCAATCGCTGGGTGAGGGCGACCGTTTGCGTAGTCCCCCGAACATTGTCATAGGCCTGCTGCAATTCCCGCACTTTTGTCTCTAACTGTTGTAGCGTTGGGTCCTCCTGAAGTGAAGTGAGTGTGAAGAGGGACTGGTCCAAAAATCCCATTCAGTCTTGTACAATGTGCTCTATCTCTTTCAACCCCGATTGAATAGCGTGGTGGCGCTTCTCTCTAACTTCCGGGGTTGTGGAGGACTGCGCCTTCAGTCGTAGCTCCGCGATCTACAGGTTCAGCTCCAACTGTACCTTCATGGCCTCCTCCTGGGTCCTGCGGACTCTAAGGTAACTTCTGTGAATCACACTCTAGTTCTTGGCATTGTGGCTACACTGGATTTGCTCGGTTGCGGACTCACGAATGGAAAAGTAGCTTTGTGCTTGTTGTTCTGTACTAGCTCAGATATCAAACAACCAAGTGTGGCTTTGCAGATACCATACAAAATTTTATAGTAATTTTTGAGTTTGAATTCAACCATTCCCTCCATATCCGAGTCAGCAGTACTTCCTTGGCGGCAGATCATCCCAAATCTAGCTCTTAATTCCTATCTTACTGTCCCACCGCTCACTCCTTTTTGCCTTAAATTACACCTCTTGTCATGAACAATGTCATCAATGGTCACCTCCCAACCTTCCTACGCAGCAGCGCAGCCCCTTATGCGCAATTGCGATCCCTGTGACAGGCTGGCCCTAAGCGGAACCTCCTTTCCACGCAGCTCTCCTGCAGACTTGTTTATAGTCTCGCGCCTTCTTTCAACTGCTTGGAGCGTTGAGACTGTGCTTCCTACAGATAGTCAGGTGATCACACCTCTGGTGTGAGGCTTCAAGTTTCCTACTAGCCCGGGTTGCGAGCACCCTTCAAGTACCCTTGCGTCCAAGAGTGTGTCACGTTCTTCTCTGTGTGGTATGCTCCCTTGTTCAGTAAGGTGCGATTGCAGCCATGATAGTAGGGTCGCAACTATTTCTAATGCAGCAGTAGGGCTAGCAAGACTTGATCCCGACCTGCTTAGTTTTTCATGGCCCACTTACACGACTTCAATTTCCAGTTTGTTTATTTCTTCGTCTAATGTCACACTTCTCTTCCTCAACCACGCCCACTCATCATCGAGTTCACAAAGTTTCATGCTCCCTCGCCAAAGGTCTTCTTGCAATTGTCTAATTCCTTTACCCAGGTCCTCGCATCCTATCCCTACTATGGGGGTTGTGGTCTGGGGATTCTGCTCCATCCTCCTGGTTTCCCCTCTTCTTGACACTACTGAGATCATTTCCATGCTTCAATTTTTGCTTATGGTCCTATAGGCCCATCGAACTACTGGTATACGTAGGTCCCAATCCGTTTGTTCCACCTGGTAAACTATATTCATGATTTCACATAACTTTGTGAATGCTTTTTCATGGGGTATTTGTGGTGTGCTTTTTCATGGGGTATTTGTGGTGTGCGTTGCTTTTCCTGCTGCCATGTTAGGTTCTGATTTTTTATACTTAACCTGGGATGTGCTTGCCCATCACACGTCTGCACCCTTCGACACAGGTGGGCATGCAAACTGCTTCGCCCTGGCTGCCTAGCTCGCATTCGATGCTGGGGACTACCAAACCATAAGTGCACTCGCCTTCTACATTCATGCCACCTCCCAATATTCTTCTGGTGTGTCTGCCCCCATCGTGCAAGTGTCGCGCGCAATTCCCATTCCATCATACCGTACTGCTATCGTTTTAGCACCGACCTTTCGAATTTGTCTAAAAATTCATCTGCACCTGTCTCCCCATCAAGTGTTGGCGGTTCCCTTGCTTTGGTCCTCACGCACCACAGTGAACTAATCATCATGTTGCAATTTAGCGTTGTTACTTTGTGCAATCAGTTATGCCAGCGTTCTATTTCTTCGTTCGAATCTGAAGTACAGGAATTGTCATGCTCCCATGAGATTCTGCCATCTTCAGTCGGGTTTACCCGATCTTGGTCTTGTGTCGTTATTTGGTAGATGCAATCTAGCTCATCGTCGATGTCATCCTCGTGCACAGGTTCAGTGTAGCATGCTCCTTCGGCTGGATCTAGCTGAACTACTACGCTTAAGGACTTTTTCTCGAAAATCATTTTCTGCTTCTTCAAGTTGATGACTCCATTCATATCCATGGCCCAGTCTATTCCTAACAACGCGGGGTAAGGGTTACTATCATCCACAATCTCTATTATCTCAAAGTCCATCTGCATGCTCGCACCTTCGATATCCATTGTTACCCCTTGCAATATTCCCATGGGCACGATCTTTTGTTGGTTCGACATCCATAATTAAATAGGAGACCACTGTAATGTGAGCTTGCCCATGCATTCCCATGTCTGCTTTGGTAACACATTCATGTCCGAACCTAAGTCTAGGATGACCTAATCCATCTCATATTCGCCAATTTGAGTCGTCAACCGCATTTCCCACCTGATGCACAATACATGCTTTCCTAGCTTCCTCACTATATGTGGTTCCCCTGACCCTGCGCACCTAGTTATCAACTCCTGTAATCCTTTAATTGCGTTATTGTCGCGTAGCAGCCTCATGCATGTCTCTAAAAAGGTAGTAAGCATAGAAGGATCCATTCCCGACTTTGGTTGATCCTTACTACCTAAAGTAGAGGCCTCCATGAAGCTCTTTTTAGCCTCCATAAATGTTTCCCTTGTGCACTCCAAGTCAAACTCAGGTTCCTTTGTAGGAGCCTTGCAGACCCATGTATCGTCCTCGGGGTGCTTTCCCTTATCTTGCCCTGTGGTCATGCCACTTCTGAGCACCATGTTCATGTTGGGGTCTTCCTCGCGTGGTTCAAACCTCATCATTTGGATATTCTGAGTCGAAGTAGGTTGTAGTACCCCTTTCTCGCGCATTTGTGCGATCAACATCTGACAATATACCGCTTCATGATCAAACTGATAACAGTACGAACAACATGTTCTAATAGGGTTCATACAGTCACATGCATAGTTCCCAGGTTCTCCGCAATTATAGCAGATTAACTGTCTATGCCCTCGTCCAAGTCCCATTCTTCCTCATCCTCGACCTCACCCTTGAAATCCCCCACACGCTATTGCTACGGTTGGATCGAGGCCTCACGTTTCTGTCTGCATTCAATAAGCTGGGGTCCTATCCATCAGTAGCTCATAGCTTCGACATGTACGCTCTGTTGGCATTATGATTCAGGTGTTTTCCTTGATTGAAACTCACTCAGAGGTTGATACAGGTGATGGCAACTTAATCTGATGGTAGATCTAGAGCAGTAGATCAAAAGAGAGATATACGCAGGTTGACCGTAATGAAAGTGCGTATATACGCGGGTAATCAGAGCAAAAGGCGCGTATACGTACACACACAGGTTCATAGAAGGAAAGGCGCGTACATGTCAGAAATCATGGTTTTGGTCCATGGGATTTGGTCCATAGCATTTGGTCCAAAGTGACGACCTCAAGTATTGGGTTCATGGTATTGTTTCTACATGGTTTTGGACCATGGTATTAAGAGAAGCCTAAACCTATATAAGGAGAAGATCATTAGGCCAAGATGAGGGAGCAAGAGGTGTGCAAGGGATGAATGTCTAATAAAGTGGGAGATCCAGATGCTGGTTATGGGTTGGTGATGCCTTGCTTGATCTAAACCAAGGTTGCACTCATGTGGAGGATCATGAACGATGGAATAGGATCTCAAGGCTTGGAATGATTATCTTTATATGGTTTGATTATGGATAGACTAGATCTATTGACGCATGTTTATTGTATGAATATGATGATCTGGGTATGTTCTGATGTCTGAAATGGATGCAAGGTTATGAGGTAGAATTTGGAGATCTGTACACGGGTTGTCTTTGGTAAAAGCGAGTATACACGCAGGTTGGGCTCGTCCAAGTAGCATATACAACGTGAAGTATGATATTTGAAGTTGATGTTGGATCTGGTTGTTGTTGCAGAGTTATGTAGATTGTGTTGTTGACAGGGTTTCAGAATTGGGTGATTCAGAGAGTGGTGATTCAGATTATGATGGTGTGCTTCATGGATCCAGTATGAAAATGTATGAAATGTGGTCCCTGGATGATTGTAGGCCGGCACCTACGTACTGGTAAACATATTGGCCAGTACAAGAGCCAGGGGGTTGTAGCTCCCTTCCAGGAGCAGCTGGAAAATGAGTGAAGGATGGAGCCTTCAGTAGGCCAACGCCTACGTACTAGTAAATGGAACGGCTAGTACAAGAGCTAAGAAGGTAGTAGCCTTCTGCAGGTAGAAGCCTGTGTACTGGTAAAGGACTGCACCAGTACATTGTAAAAGAAGTTTCTTATTAAAGGAAGATAGAAACAAATTGCAGCAGGTGGTTTTCACCCACATTGGGTTTCCACCTTATATCATGGTGTTCATGTGTGCCTCTTATGTGTGATGATCTGTATTATTTTACTACACTTGTTTACTGTTAATGTGGTTAATAATGTTCTGATGCATTTACTGAAGATAAGCTAACTGAATCATAAGATTACTGCTTGTACGCTGGTTGCATTTAACACAGTCGCGTATATATGCGGATATACTGAATTGAAGTCGCGTATATAAATCTAAGTATGAAAAATGAAAAGTATCTGATTTGATAATTCTGATTTCCCCCCCCCCCCCTCTCAGTATTATTTCCAACACGCTCATTGTGGCCCACTAATCTACAGAAATTACAAAACAGCTGTTGCGGAGTCTGTGTATACTTCTATAATAGGTGGCAGTTGTTTGTTGTGTGCTTTCCTCCCACTAGACAGATCGCACACTAGAGCATGGGTGCTGCACTTGGCCCTATCTGTGCCTCTGGTCTCAATGGCATTGGGCCCCCTCCTGCCAAGTAGTTTGCGAATATCAAACAATGATCCTTATCGTGGCCCTGGCCCTTACATTTTATGCACCACACTTCTTCGCACGCTTCTAGCCGGGGCACCCTATCCTCCTTCAAACTCTGCAACTCCAAGCATAGGTTTTGTAGTTGCGCATGGATTTGTTGGACTCCCAACCTAGGATCCTGTATCGAGGTTTCATGCAACCTCATCACCATTTCCAATGCTTCTGCTTGGGTTGAAATCTTCTATTGTGACAACGTCATCCTCAGGTGTGGTGTCAAAGACGCCACAAACCATGCACAGTGATGCGCATCTGTCAGTGTCATATTAGCCTAGCGGATCATACTTTTTAGCCTCTGATCCAGATTCCTAGGGGTTTCGCCTGGAAGCATCACGATCTCTTTAAACCCAATGATTGACTGTGTCTTTGACTTTGGTCGGCTAAACTCTTTGTTCAGCGCATTCTAAATCTCCACTATTCCTGCATTTGGGTGATCTTTAGAGTGCTTTATACACCATTTCAGTGCCCGATCTTGTAGCGCGCTTACCAATGTGGCCTTCTTAAAGTTGTCATCCATAACCCCGTGTGCTTCCCGCACTGCTCTTACTACAAACCAAAACTGATCAGGATCTTCATTCCGTACTCCTCTGAATACAAGCAGCTTGATCGCACTTGCCATGTTGAACTGTGGGTTTGGTGGAGGTGGGGTGGATGAAGGTGGAGGTGAAGTAGGCGTAAGGGGAGGTGATAGCTTCAGAATATGCTACCTTATAAAACTAAGCGCACTCCTCGGAGAAACCCAAGCACGCTCTTCCTCGCTCTCTCGCGAAGGTGGAATTAAAGGACTATTCCCTAACCCTTTGATCCCTTTGTATATCTTTTCACTCCGCGTTGCTCCACTCGTTAATGTATTCACATAACTCGCTTTTCACATAACAGTATCTTAATCTAGGTATTGAGGGATTTGATGTACCTACCCCGAGGTCCCTTGAGAAAACGTCGTTCTACTTCACTATAACTCACAGTTGTGTCTATCGCAAACTCAGTGATAAACCCTCCTATTATCTGGTCTAGCCAATGGTCCATGGCCTGTGCGATCTTATCTTCTGTTGCCTCTAGCCTGCGTGCTAACTCCAGAGTCCACACTATCGGTTGATCGAGCTTGCACCTTCCCTGGCTGTTGGCTAACCTCACGATCCAATCGTACAACTCTGAAGAGAAGGTCACGAAGAAGATCTTGTGGATTTCCGTATATATATAGCAATCCAGCCACCTCTTTTCAGATATTTGCGAAGTTCTGTTTTCCTGTATCACAAACTCGTGAAGATTTTGATCCAACCAATCTTCAATTTCCTTCTTCGTAGGGTTCCAGTATTCTGACATCAGCATCCCTTAGGTAGATCCTGGTCCTGACAATGGAACCATTTGTTGGCTTATTAGGGCCTGACCCAGGTTCAGAAGTGTTTTAGCCAAACAAATCCCAAAACTATCGGCCCTTTCGGCAACGGTTCACGGAGCGCAGACTGAGGTCTCACCCGAGGTAGCATGGGAGGGTGCTGGAACCAGGTTTCCACACCCTTAGGATGTCTTGATGAGGTCTAGAGATTTTAAGAACTCATATTTCACACTTGTACTGTTTCGCACAGTTATCTGACCCTCACGTAGCTCTTGTACTGAGCCCGAAGAGGTGTTATCAAGATCCCTTACCCTTAGTATGTTTTTATTATAGATCTGACTTAATTCAGTAGTCTTTATCAATCATTCAATATTCGTAACAAGTGCGCACAAACATAAACCTTAAAGAGATGTATAAAACCTTAAAAGAAGAATAAACACACAGATCTATGAAGAGATGCACAATATTTCAGACACACTTGTCTTTTATTAATCTTATGTTCCAATACAATCTAATTCCACCCTACGCACTTAGCTGCAGGGATCTGTGCACACAGCTGCAGACTCTACCAGGCCTCTGCGCACACAGCTGCAGAGCCTCTTCTACTACTACAACCCACAACTTGTACTTACAACTCAGAGTGAATATCGTATTCAATGACTCATAACCCTTAGATCCAGACTAATTGAAAAAAAACTGGCTTTTACACCTAGAGCCTTGTTCTATTTATACATTCCCATGGTCTGCAGACCATGAGTAGCCCGACACCTTCTAGATTAAATTACAATATTTTAGGGCGGACTACCCTTTGACTTAACTTATTACAATTCGTGCTCCGTGCACTTTGTGGGGCCTTTACAATACCATTACCCAAAATTGTGAGCTTTAAGCCCCAAAACTTTTACGCGGGAGATCCGCTACCCAACAAGCTGCAAGATAAATAGAAGGCCACTGCAAAACTCAAGAAGCAGAAGGAGAAAGGTGGAAGGTATCCCAAGTGACCCAGAAAGGGGGAAGATAATGAAATACTAGAATAAAGGAATGAAACCCTAGAAAAGAAGAACCAAGAGCTCAAGAGGAAAAGGGAGGAGGAGCTCAAGAAATCACAAGATTGCGTAACTAGGGCCAACTGGAAAAGAAGAGGCGAAGGGAAGAGGAAGAAAGGAAGAAGGAGCTAGAGGAAAAGCAACGAGAAGAGAAGATAGCCAGGGAAGAAGAGGAGAACAAGAAACAAGAACAAGATCTAAAGGAGAAAGAAGAATAACTCAAGAAAACCAAGGAGTTAAAGAAGCAACAAACACAAGTTGAACAAGAGAAAGTGAAGAAGAGGAAGAACAGAGAAAGTGAAGAAGAGGAAAGCAGAAAGACAAAACAAGAAGAACTAGCTCCATTAGATTTTCCTCCTTCTACTCCCCTCACCGGAGGACATCTTCCCTTGCGAGAGCTAGGTTCCCTGAAGAAAAAGAAGAAGAGGTATTGGACCTCACCAAGCTCACCTTCGACCAAGTTAGTCTCAAGATCATGCAGGAGAGGAGGAAGTGTTATGCTAGAAACCCTGCAGAACCCTCAATGGTTACTATAGCTAAGGATATTGTTCCTAACACTACAGTGAATCCTGAAATGATCACCTCGGCTGGAACTAATTTTGTGACCGCAACTGAACATAATGTGTCTAGGATGAGCAAACAAATCACAGAGCTCAAGAACAAGATTTACGCATCAGAGTAGAAGGTCACTAAAGAAGACTAGGAGAAGAAGAGAGAAGAAGAAGAGAATGTGACCCTTCGATTAATTCATTCCAGTACAATGTAACTCCAAGAAAAAATCAAAGATTAGGCAAAGACGCTCAGTGAAGCCATTGGGATGATCTATGAGGAGGTTTCAAAGCTACATCGCACGGTGTCCTCGATCTTGGCTATACATACCCACACAAAAGAGAGGGTTTCCATGCTAAAGGAAGCAGTTACCGCCTATGTATGAGTGGTCCGTCAAGTACCCGAGGGCACCGGCGATAGTCCCGAAGAAGGATTGGATCACCATGCAAAATGCCAAGGTCCAAGTATGCATCAATATCCAATCAAAGGACAAACTAACCAAATATGTAGATAGGGTGTTGGCTTCATATAAACACCTTTTCAGCGATCTTGAATCAATGATTGAGGTTCATGGAGTTCCATCCATCAGAGAAGTCGGGCATGTGATAAAGCAGGAATATATCTCATGGGAAGTTCAGGTATTTTTTAACACATATAGATAGGCCTCCCTCACAAAAGATATGCCTATTACAAAGGAGAATATCACACGCTATGTGGTGGAACCAATGAGAATGTATACCAAACTAGTAACCATGGGGAATCAGGTGAATGCTAAAAGAACCACTCTCATACTGAATACCCTCTAATGCCTGCATAGACACGATGAAGAACAACTGTGGATCAATCCCATTGAAGCCGAATACAATTTTATGACGCACTTACCTAATGGAGCAACTCCTCCTAGACATTCCCAGACTTTCTATTGTTAAGTTTATAGAGTAATTTGTCAACTTATTTTGTGATTTTGGAAAATTAGGATAGGATAGGACAATTTTGGAATGTAAAGAGCCATAAGGAAGTCCAAGGGTCACCATGTAGTTGAAAGGTCATGAGGAAGCCCAAGGTTCAGGGGTAGGTCAAAGACCACCCTCATTTTATAAATACACCCTCATGGCACATTGTAACGGACTTTTAGCTGAGGACTTATTTTGGGACAATATTGTTTTGAGAGAACTTATGCTCTTCTGATATATGCAAGAAGTAATTGTTATTTTCCACTATTGGATTACAAAAATATTTTATGTTGTGGTGCCATGGGTATTATTCACTTGATGGATCGGATGATCCTGAGAGTTCTTGATACACAGTCTATTAATGTGTTGTTTTGTGCTACAAACTTTGCCTTGTTACGCATGGGTGGTATATGACTTGCTAACTCTATGCTTCTATTGGTGAATGGCTTCGTTGATATTGGAGTAATCTTACTTTAGATTGTATGCTCTCTTATGCTTATAGATGCTTGATTGATGTGAACTATTTTATAGTTGTTAAGAACTTTCTTTTATGGACATGAGCCTTATCTAAAGTCTGCTAACAATTACTTTATGTAAGGTTTATTTTATTTATAATCCCGCTATTCATGGTGTTCATGTTATCAACATTTTTCGCTTATTTCCTTGTATTTATCAAAGTTCATGTGTTCAATTGAGTCTGCATCCCACCTCTGTCTAAAGCAAGCTCAACTCACCTTAATGGAAGTCGGGCCTACATACCAGAGGGGATCCCTAAATCAAAGGGTGCAAGGTCTAGTTGGGATCCTACACTGGGGAGATCCCCTTTATTGTTGGTGGAGAATTTCAGACCATCAACATATTTGGCGCTATAAGGAGGGCCTTATGGTAGGTACCAAAACATGCCTTCAAACTGAAACTTCCCTTCAAGCTAGTAACAAACTGCATCCCCCCACCCCTCCTGAATTTTCGTACCATCCCTCTTTCGGTCCACCTTTCTCGAAGCCCTAGCAAGGGGTTTCCCAGCTCCTCCACTTGAAGATGCACCAGAAGGACATGAACTTCCTCTCTTTGATGTCACCAATGAGCATTTGAGGGCCATTTTCCCTATTACTTGTCAATTCACTAGGGGTTTCAAGTGCATTCCTACAACTAACTCTTTGTCCAACCCGTGCACCTCCATGCCTCATCACACACGTCAAGACATCTTGGTTAGTTCCATATCACTGTTAATCGAGATAGCACTCGATGACTATGTGAACGTTGTTGAAAGGCTCTCTATTGAGGGGTTGGAAATTCCCAACATCTGAAGGAGAAGATCCTATGAGTACAATAACCAGGGGAAACAACCAACTAGGATGAGGAGGAACATAGGGAAACAATCAACCACCCCTACAAGATACCCCTGTGAACAACCAACCTCTGAGAGAGAATATTGAAGGGGCCCTAGGGTAAGGGCCCAGGGATAATCTTAGGGACCGCATTAACTCTTACAATAATGAGTAGCTTCTGAGATTCCCTAGGAACCTGAGGAGCTTCATGAATGCAAGAAACATCCGGGACGTAGGACACCTTGGAATTCCCCGAGGAAATGGCGGGCACTCTCCCCGCACCAGCGGGGGGTTAAGCATGGAGAGTGAGTCGAAGGGTAATCCCAATCACCCCCCTTTTCCTCCCCCACCTAGAGGTAACCATTGTTAGCATTTGGCCTTGATGGCTCAATCCCCATTAGGCATCTAGGGTCAACTCCACGACATGCCTCACCATCTTGAGAAGCACCTCCTGAAATTCGACCCCGAAAAGGGAACCTTAGCTGATGATCACCAACAGCAATTTCTACTTAGCCTTAAAGATGATGAGGGTGTGACACGATGATGTAACTTGTCACCTGTTTCCTCACACTTTCAAAAATAAGGCCGCTACCTGGTATCGATCTCTCCTAGTAGCATCGATTCGAGCATGGGAAGAATTCCAAAACACCTTTCTTAATAAGTTTTCGGAAGATAAGACACCTTCTATGCTATTGACTGAGCTCAATACGTTAAAGTGTCATAAGAAGGAGAAGGTGAGATTTCAACCAACGATTCATTTTGAATAAGTTCCCGACAAATGTGGCCCTTGATGACTCCATCACCATCAATTATTACACCAGAGCCCTTCTGCATGACATTTCCATGTTCATTAAACGTGAGGCTGAACCCACCTTAGTAGAGAAATTTGCAACATCTCTGGAAGTGGAGAAATGTTTCTCTCTATAGGTTCCCTCGAGCACGATTCACAAGAGGAGGCTAAACCGTTCACTATGAAAAATCAAGCCTCAACTAGTAATCTTGTCGATAAAGACAAAGATTCCTTTGAATTTGATGGGTTAGCCAAATCTTTAAAGCAGTTGACTAATGAGGTTTCCGAATTGAAAAGGAAGACTAGCAATGCCTCCTCAAGAGGTAAACTCGCCAAACCCTTTTTTCGAAAGACCAACAATCCACCCACTAAAACACATTAGGGATCCACGATGAACTTCAATGTGGAAGAATTAGGAAAGGACAATTTCTGCACTTTCCATTAGGCCTCTCATTCTGAAAAGACCTATCCTCAGTGGCTCCACAACATGACCCTTGTAGTAACCCAGCTCTTAGAAGATCATGCCACGGGGGAAGGTGAGGAGGAATCTAATGAACCTGAAGAGGAAACCTCGCCCCCCCAATGACAATTCTCCTTCCATTATGCTAGCCTTCGAATTCATCTGTGGAGGAGAGATTGTGACCACTAAAGAATCTATCATAGGAGACAGCCCTCCACTGAAGCCTCCCAAAAGTTACAACCTCAGGAGTAAGGTACCTATGTGAGACTCCACAATGGAAGAAAAGAAAAGGGATTTGTTAAGAAGGATTCTTCCACCCACCAACACTAGCCAGCCATCCACCTTGTTATCACTCTGATATTTCTTTCAAAGTTAAAGAAGGAATAAAAGTCAAAGGTAACCACAAACCACTTTTGGAGATCAAGACCTAGCCTTCGTAATGCTCATAGAGGGCTCTCTCTTTATAATTTAACTTTTTTTTAGTTAAGAATATTTTAGGCAAGTTATTGTTTGCACTTGGGTTTTGGTTTGAATTTGGGTGGTGGGATCACTTTACTTATATGAACAGAGTTTTGCTTTTACCATTGGGCTATGGGGTTGAATATCAGACAAACAAGACTGGATTCAATTCTAAAAACAATGTCTACAGGGCAAGATAGATGAGTTACTGCAGATCCCAAAGGCTAAATGGTGAAATGGTTTCAAATTGGATCCAGGGAGAAATTAAGGGTTCCCTAGGCCAGACTATGGAAGGAATGAAGCCAATATGGGAGAGCAATTGAGGGTTCTCAAATCCAGGTATCAGAGGAAAACATGTAAATGACTAACTGTGTAAAACAAAGTGTACTTAAACAAATTCTTTATGATATCTCCAGTTAATTCATTCAAATTTAGAACACATTTAAGATTATGAAACACATAAGAAGGAAACAAAATAAAACAAAGAAGATACTTCACTGCAAATATCTCATATCATGAATCCTATAGCAAAATGCTTTTATTACTTGCTCCAGTCTGTTGACTTGAAAGTGTACAACCACCCTTAGGTTTTAAGATCAAAATAACTCTACAAATGTAAAATAATCCACCATAATACTTTGAATTATGAAGTATTTATACAAAAAGTAATTACAAAATATCTCAAATAGCATTGAGAAGTAATCTAGGAAAAAGAAATATCTTCATGCAAGAAGATAGAGATAGCTATTGAACTACTGCTTGTTGTCCCTGTTATTTAGGTTCTGTCGGCTTTGCTCTTTGATATTTTGCCCTTTAAGCTAGTTGGATGTTTGGTCTTTTTCCCTTTAAGCTAGTTGGTTGTTTGGTCTTCATGCTGGATGTTTTGTTTTACTTTAACCTTTAATCTGATACTCTTTCAATTGATACACTTTAACCTTGCTAACCTATCAATATCCTTTTACTGTGCTCTTTTACTTTTTACTGTACATTTATGTTTTTACTATGTATTTACTATAGTAAATCATTGAGTTTTTCCCATGTCTCAGCATCTGGTAATTGGATATTGAGCCTCTATATACTTGGAAAAAGTTGGCTTATTAATAAAAAGGTTTTTTAGCTCATGTTGGAGGTAAAACAAGTTTTCAAATGTTTGATACAATAATTTTCTTGTTGGTATGCCCTTCATGAATGAAGTGTTTACTTGATCTCTAGCCACTCCCTTGATCTTCTTATTATAATCCTCCTGTGTCATTAACTTATCATTTATAACTAAGGGATTAGGTAATCCCTTTTCCTTCAAAGTTTAAACTTAAGCATGAACCTATCAACGACTAGTTGCATGTTTTGGCAATTATCTTCTAAGTTCAACATCAAATTCCTCTTAGTGAGGACTTTTCTGACTTCCAAAATTGTACCTGTCATGTCGGGTATCTCAAGTTCTTGCAGCTCATACTTATTCTTGGAGTTGAGGAAATGAATTATCCTTACAGCCTCCTCTCGCATATCTCCAAGTTCTACTTTGACTTTCTGAATGGCTTCTGTAGCCTGCTTTATTAAATCAATTTGTTCAAAAATAACCTAGATGGATGGCCAAATATCATTGACAGAGAATGATATTGGCCCACAGTTGTTCCTTAGCTTGACCTAGAGGTTCACTTAGAGTCAGTTCCTTTTCTAGGATTTTGATTCTTTTAGTCATCCTTGTGGCAATCTGTTGTTCTTCTTTGTGCATGATTTGGGCCAATTTGTAATTTGTCTCCAAGCTTGTGACTTTCTCCTTAAGTTTTTTCATCTCAGTGGTATGAATGGAAATTTCACCAATTCCTTTAACCAGTCTGTTTTCTTCATCACTTGTGGACCCTATTGTTGTTGATCCTGTTGCTGATGTAGTTGGTGTAGATGCCAGTAGTGTAGTGGCCATTGGAGCAATGGGAGCTAAGGATGTGTTGAACTGGTAAATCCCCTCTGCGGACAGAGGCGATCCCACTAGCCCAACACGGGTCTAGCAACAATCACACAACGCTACAAGTAGGTTCCTAATTGCATAAATCAGAGATCGATCATGATGATCTACCTGGAATCCAACGCTAGTTGTTGTAGAAGAAACGCCGCTCCCGTTCCTTTGCTCTGGCTGGTCACAATCCCCACGCTCCTCGTGAATGGACACCTGCACACACAAAGAATGATACAAATACAAGCGTAAAATCCAGCATATGCAATTATATATCGGTCAGAAAAGATATAACTCAAATACCATTAAAAGACACATGAGTGGAACCATAATGATAGTCGTCTATTAATTAGTAAAAACAGAGAAAGATTACAACCAAAGGTTCTGACGTTGAACC
Source organism: Pinus taeda (assembly GCA_000404065.3). NCBI lineage: Eukaryota > Viridiplantae > Streptophyta > Pinopsida > Pinales > Pinaceae > Pinus > Pinus taeda. The sequence goes on along the minus strand of APFE031493443.1, from coordinate 65,349 downwards.
TCCTCTGACTGGGCCAGTAGCTAAATACGCCTTGTAAAGTGACCTCTTCTCTCTCGATATTTTGGCAGCATAACCCCTCTATAGTTCTCAATTCTCACTATCACTCTAGCATAATCTCAGTACTCACACTAGCTCTAGCAAAAACTAGTTGATTTAATGCAGGGGTACAATCATTTATAGATGGAGGAGGAAGGTGTATGCATTGTATCAGGACACCTACTGAAGATTTAGCATTATCCCAGAATAGCCACTGAACTTGGTTGTCATGGATAAAAAGATGACACTCGACCACTTCCATGAGATTTTTCCCTCAGAGAACTCCATGAACAAAAAGGAAAAAACATATGAGTGCGCGCTGGCTAAAAATCATGACCAAATTTAGGTGGCGCAGGCTTTGCTCTATGACAGAGCGTCCATGGATGCGCCCTCTTTTGAGGAACTGAGTCATTGGCGCGGGTAAGACACTGTGGACCCGCGCTAATGGAAAAAAGGCACTTTTTAGGGATAATCTGCAAAAGGTGTCTTCAGGGAATTTGAAGTTCATACTC
>APFE031493443.1:37718-55176 GCA_000404065.3 Pinus taeda | reverse complement strand
AAGAGGGCGCATCCATGGATGCTCTGTCATAGAGCAAAGCCCACGCCACCTAAATTTGGTTATGATTTTTAGCCAGCGTGCACTCATATGTTTTTTCCTCTTTGTTCATGGAGTTCTCTGAGGGAAAAATCTCATGGAAGTGGTCGAGTGTCATCTTTTTATACATGACAACCAAGTTCAGTGGCTATTCTGGGATAATGCTAAATCTTCAGTAGGTGTCCTGATACAATGCATACTCCTTCCTCCTCCATCTATAAATGACTGTCCCCCTGCATTAAACCAACTAGTTTTGCTAGAGCTATTGTGAGTACTAAGATAATGTTGGAGTGATAGTGAGAATTGAGAAGTATAGAGGAGTTATGCTGCCAAAATATTGAGAGAGAAGTGGTCACTTTGCAAGGCGTATTTAGCTGCTTGCCCAGTCAGAGGAGGTTCAACGTCAGAACCCTTTGGTTGTAATCTTTCTATGTTTTTACTAATTAATAGACGACTATCATTATGGTTCCACTCATGTGTCTTTTGATGGTATTTGAGTTATATCTTTTCTGACCGATATATAATTGCATATGCTGGATTTTACGCTTGTATTTGTATCGTTCCTTCGTGTGCAGGTGTCCATTCACGAGGAGCGTGGGGATTGTGACCAGCCAGAGCAAAGGAACGGGAGCGGCGTTTCTTCTACAACTACTAGCGTTGGATTCCAGGTAGACCATCATGATCGATCTCTGATTTATGCAATTAGGAACCTGCGTGTAGCGTTGTGTGATTGTTGCTAGACCCCTGTTGGGCTAGTGGGATCGCCTCTGTCCGCAGAGGGGATTTACCAGTTCAACAATGCCAATTGACATATATCGACCACTTCATTAACAAGGTTGTGCTAGTAAATGGTCAGCATGCATGATGCAGATAAGGAGACCATGGTTGGTTATGGTTGAAATTATTTGACTATGGTTAAAAATGGTTGACGGGGATTGACAAAGTGATGCATGCTGCAACTACCTACAAATTCTAATCCACAAATTTCAAAACCCACACAACTATTACACTCAAAAACTCAAATATATTTCATTAAGACCAAAATATTTACAATATAATATTGGCTTGATTATCATTGGCCATTTACTCTCATACTTCCACACCTCCCCCATACTCTCACACACTCTATCATTATACATTTCATGACTAATATATGCGCAGATTACATTCAATGAACCTCGTGGGTTCAAATCCACTATGTTAAAATATATCGGACTTGTATAAGGGAAAAATCGACAATGCTGAATTTTTATGACACCTTCCATATTTGCGAAACCAGGGTGCGAAACATGGTTCCTGTATCCCCCCATACTGCTTCAGGCAAGACTTCAGTCCGCGCTCCGTGGATTGATTCCAAAAGGGTCAGTAGTGTAGGGATTTGCTTGGTCAGTTAATGCTGAACCTGGCTCAGGGCCCATCAAGCCAACACCAAGCTCACTAAGTCCACATCTTTCCATCCCCAAACTGATGCCCAGACAAAGGTCGTTAACAGGATGATCATACACATTTTGCGCATGTACAACTAAAAGCATCCACACACATGGGAAGAGAGCCTCCGCTGTGTCCAGCACAGCTATAACTGGGTTCTCCACGGCTTGACTGGCCACAACCCTTTTCAGGTGGGCTTGGGATTCCAGCCACTGTGTCCCATTGATGTGGCCATACCATTTGCAGCTACTCAGGGAGATTCAGCTCATGTCCAGTCAGAAGACGATAAGGCAAACAACTTCATTGAGGACATCCAACATATCTGCCAGTAGGTCCATGACATTCTGGAGAAATCAAATTCCAAGTACAAGCAGCGACATGATCAACATCGGGTTCCACACAAGTTTTAGGTGGGTGACAAAGTCTGGTTGCACATGCAGAAGGAACCACTTACTCAATAAATTGAGTTATCTAATTACAACTCACAATTAAACTCATCTTGGACCCCTAAAAATTAGGGAGGACATATACATGACTTCAGAATGACTTCCAACTCGAAATTCCTAATCCAATTAAGTTAATTAAACTTAATTAACTATTTACAATTTGCTATCAGAATAGAATTCAATTTTAATTCACAGTTTAAATTCAAGGACAAATTTATACTGTAATCTCTTGTTGCCATTTCTTAACATGCAGTGAGTTGAGAGATATTATGTTAGCAAATTAAATGGACAACAATAGAATAAAGTATGGGACGAAGGAAGAAAGAGTGAAGGAATTTTTTCCTCGGAAATGATTAGTTACAATTTAAAGTTTGGGATACTGAAGGAGTTGTTACATTGTTACAGAAAAGTGACAGACCTCATAGATTGGAGTCTATGAATAATTTTTTACCTTGGGTGTTTGATGCAAGAGCATCTAGGGGTATCTTCAAAATGGAAATTTCCGAGAGTCCTGCAGAAAAGTCTAGAACTTATAAAAGCTAGAAAAATATCTAGGATTTCTAAATTATGTAAAAGATCTAGAAAAGTGTGGTAGTTATGATATAATTAGTTTCGCAAATATGGAAGGTGTCATAAAAATTCAGCTTTGTCGATTTTTCCCTTATACAAGTCTGATATATTTTAACATAAGTGGATTTGAACCCACGAGGTTCATTGAATGTAATCTGCGCATATATTAGTCATGAAATGTATAATGATAGAGTGTGTGAGAGTATGGGGGAGGTGTGGAGTATGAGAGTAAATGGCCAATGATAATCAAACCAATATTATATTGTAAATATTTTGGTCTTAATGAAATATATTTGAGTTTTTGAGTGTAATAGTTGTGTGGGTTTTGAAATTTGTGGATTAGAATTTGTAGGTAGTTGCAACATGCATCACTTTGTCAATCCCCGTCAACCATTTTTAACCATAGTCAAATAATTTCAACCATAACCAACCATGGTCTCCTTATTTGCATCATGCATGCCGACCATTTACTAGCACAACCTTGTTAATAAAGTGGTTGATATATATCAATTCGCATCATTTTCCACATTTAAAAACTAGCGTTTCCAGTCAACATTCAAAAGGTGGAAAATGATGTCGATCAACATATATCAACTTTTTTTTATTAATGTGGTTGTACTAGTTTATGTTTATCAAAGTAATGATAATGTCAATGATAGTTAACATCCACTAAAAATGGCAACGACAAGATGAGAAGATCTCGAGAGTAGGGTTCTCTGCAGCGGCGATTAGGGTTCTTTGTCACGGCGCAGTCTGAGCATCTCTGATCCACTTCAGACGCTGAACCAAGGGCCCGGTCGTGCATCAGTGCGGCAGGGTTCTCAGGTACGCAATGGAATCCTCGCATGGGGGGGCGTCAGAGCCCTCCCCAGGTGCAAAAACTACGCTGCACGGACCTGAACAAGATCTGGTGTTCGGATCTATAGACAAGGGAATAATGAACCAAAATAAAACGCATCAGCACGGGAGCAAAAAGACAGAAGGGCGAGAGGAAAAAAACAGTGCCGCACAAGACATTGGGGAGAATCAGGGGGAAACCCCGAAAGTCACTTCTGCAACCTGCAGACCCATAGCCAAGGAGCGTCCCAGAGTAGAGCTGCCAGGCCACAAAATAGACCAGAGAATTGAATACATGAGGGATCACGCCCTTATCGGGAAGTTCATAGGGTTCTAGTCGACAGAGAGAGCCCTATACAGATGGACTGCGGCGAAATGGAAGCCAAAAGGAGATGTAACCTTGCAGCTCGAGCCGAAAGGCTTCTTCACGGCGATCTTCTTCTGTCTGGAGGAAAAATACAGAATCCTGGGAGAGGGGCCCTATTTCTTCAACTCAGTAGGTCTGTACCTGAGGGATTGGATACCAAGATTCAACCCAGATAAGGAAGATCTCACATGGGTGCCAGTGTGGATTAGGCTATACTCGCTTCCAGATGAGTATTGGGACGAGGACATCCTCAAAAATATAGGAAATGGAATAGGGGAATTCATCAGGGCTGCCGAAGAAACAAAAAAACACATACATATATCATATGCTCGCATATGCGTCTTTATCAGACTGAATGAAGCTTTGCCAGAATCAATAAGTCTTTTTCACAGGGATGAAGAATGGATTCAGCCTCTGGACTACGAGCATGTCCCCTTCTAGTGTAGAAAATGCCATGCTTTAGGGCATCTTTTCTGGGACTGTCCGCTAAATGTCAAAACTGCCTCCCCTGTATCCTCTGAAGCACCAGCCCAAGATGGCTTCACAAAGGTCCCCAGTAGAAAACGTGCTCACAAGAAGCCCAGCAATAGTAACAAGCCTCAGCAAACGAATAACCAAGGACCAACCACCAAGAATAGCTTTGAAACCCTATCGAGAATCTCTCAAGACCATCCCTCACACTCTGAAGACGTCTCTCCTCCCCCCACCTCATCCACCCCTCCACCTCCCTTTGCCTCCTCATCCAAACATCCCCCCCCCCCTCCCCCCCACAGTAACCTGGCTATCCTTTCGGACGGACTCACAGAGTTGGAAGGAAAAGGCAAGGATATGGATATTGATGGAAAACTAGATCCCCAACAAAGCTCAGAGCCAAATCTGGATGGAGACAATCAAGTGCAGTGAATGGAAGAAGAACCCGAGAGCATAGATATGAATGGCCTAGACATCATAGAGCTAGAGTTGGCCTGCCATAAGAAGGCCTACGACAGCATCTCAGAGGCTCAAATCTACAAGCTGGAGATGGTTATCTCCAGGGCCTTTCAGCAGCAGCAACTAGGCATACAACCTGGCAGCCATTGGGACGGCTATCAACTCCCAAAAGAATCTAAGAAAAGAGGAAGAAAAACGAGTCTCTAGAGAACGATTGAGGTAGGAAAGATACTGCTAGACTCGGGCAGGTATGCTAAACTGACGAAGTACTACAAACCCTCCATCAATAGTTAAATATGAAGCTAGTATCATGGAATGTTAGAGGACTCAATAGCCCCAGCAAACTTAGAATGTTAAAAAACATGATTAAGATGGAAAAACCTCAAATGTGCTTTCTACAAGAAACCAAATGTAACAGCTCAACTTTAGATAACATTCTCTCCAAGGCCTGGCCAGGTTGTCGATCAGCCGCAGTGGATGCCTCGGGAGCTTAGGGAGGGCTGGCTATTGCTTGGAACACACAGGCAATAGCTATATTAGATCTGCATGCCTCCCATCATTTCATCCAGGCGGCTTTTCACATCCTTGGTACGAACACCGATGGAAATCTCTCAAATGTTTACTTCCCTTAGGAATCAGGAAGTAAAGCTGCCCTTCTTGATACTATAGAGGTCTTGAACAATAATAGAATGCACCCACTCTGGATAATAGGTGGGGATTTTAATATGATCACCAAGCTAGAGGAGAAGATAGGCGGGCGCAACAGATTGGACCCTGAAAGCTCCCACTTCAAGGAATTCATTCAGAATACCTCTCTCATAGATATGCCTTTTGGCAATGGAACTTTCACCTGGAGCAACCGCAGAGCCGGCAGGCATCAAATTGCCTCCAAATTAGATTGCTTCCTCTTATCAGATAATGCGGTTCACCTGGGAGGAGACTTCTCAGCAACAATCCTTCCCCATATTGGCTCGGATCACTGGCCGATTGCCATTCAATGGCAAAGACCAGGCAATCCCACCAGAAGACCCTTTCGCTTCGAAGAGTTCTGGCTCACGCATCCTTCGTTCAAGGACATGGTCAAAAATATCTGGACAACCTTCACCCTGCCTGAGGGATCTAAGATGTTTCAGCTTCAACAAAAGCTCAGGTTTTTAAAAGGTCAACTAAAACAGTGGAATAGGGAGACCTTCGGTGACATATTCACAGCACAACAAGAACTAAGCAAGGAATTGTCAGCTCTTCAACAAAAGATAATAATAGAGGGGCACACTGAAGAAACGCTAGAACAGGAACGTAGCATCCACAGCAAATTGGAGGAAAGGCGGAAACAGGAGGAAATATACTGGAAGCAAAAATCCAGAATAAGATGGCTGAGGGAAGGTGAACGAAACAACAAATTCTTCCACAGAACCACAGTTCAACGAAGAATGCACAACAGCATTCCTTTCATTCAAACTCAAGGAGGCGCCAAAATAGAAAAACAAGAGGAAATTGAGAAGGAATTTCTCAAGCACTTTGTTCAAGTCCACACAGAGCCTGAAGGAGACAGGCGCCCGGAAATTGCAAGAATAACCAACAATGTGCCAAAGATTATCACGGAAGAGCATAATGAACTTCTCCTTCGCCCCATTTTGATGCAGGAGGTAGATGAGGCTATGTCTCAACTAAAGGAAGGTAAGGCCCCTGGCCCAGATGGTTTCACCACCACTTTCTTCCACACCTTCTGGGAACTGATAAAGCACGAGGTCTGGCAAATTGTAGAAGAATCAAGAAACCTCCATTGGCTGCTCCCATCTTTAAACACAACCTTCATTGCGCTCATCCCAAAAGAGGAAGATTCTATCACCCCTGACAAGTATAGGCCGATAGCTCTTTGCAACATCATCTACAAAGTTATATCTAAAGTGATTGCGAACCGGCTCAAGCGCCTCCTGCCCATGCTCATATCTCCGGAACAGTCAGGCTACGTGGAAGGGAGGCAAATCATGGATGGAATCCTTCTCACGCACGAGATAATTCACTCCCTCAAAACCACAAAGTAGGCAGGTATGCTCCTTAAACTGGACCTCTCTAAGGCTTTTGATAAACTAAGCTAGACTTACATTCAGCACATGCTCACAGCCTTTGGTTTTTTCTCAATGTGGGTTCGATGGATTATGAGTCTAATAACCTCAACTCAATTCTCCCTTCTTATCAATGGTATCCCCTCTCGGCCCTTTAAGCCGACTAGAGGAATCCAGCAAGGGGACCCTCTTTCCCCCTTCCTCTTTGTCCTAATGGCTGAGGGTCTAGGGCGTCACATAAAAAACGCGCTCCTCTCTCATCAGCTCAAAGGTCTTTCGGTTCATAATACCCCTGCCAACTCCCACCAGCAGTTTGTCGACGACACTATGCTCTTTGGATATCCCTCAGTCCAGGAAGCCTCTCGCTTCAAAGCCTTACTCAACGATTTTTCAGAAGCCTCTGGTACCAATGTTAACTACTCTAAGTCTCATATTTTCTTCTTCCACACTCCCCCCTCGGTCAAAGCAGAGGTTGCCCGCATTTTAGGATTCCCCTCTGCTTCCCTCCCCTCCAAATATCTGGGAGCTCCGCTCACTGCGTCAGCTATAAAGCACTCGACCTGGCAATCTCTTCTTGAAAAGCTCGAATCTCACCTTAACTTGTGGACTCATAGAACCTTAAATCTTGTCAGTCGAGTTGTGCTCATCAAATCCGTGCTTCAGGCTATGCCGCTCTATATGTTCTCAAGTCTAGCAGCGCCGAAATGGGTTCTTAAAAAAATAAGAAACCTCCAGCGTAGCTTCCTGTGGGGCAGCACGGCAACCAATCGTAAATGGGCCCTGGTAAAGTGGGCCACTGTTTGTACGCCCAAAGACAAAGGGGGGATCGGTCTAAGAGACCCTGAGCATAGCAATACCATCATGGGGGCAAAAATCTGGTGGCAATGAGCTACCAATCCAGACAAGCCCTGGGCCAAACTTTGGACAGCCAAATATGCTACCAACAGACCTCAGGAGGACCTCATCAGGTTCACTCCCACCGACAAGGGTTCGTTAATGTGGAATGCTGCCAAACAACACTATCAACTAATACAAAGGCACAGTTTCTGGGAAGTGAGGAATGGCAGGACAGCACGTTTCTGGACTGATGCTTGGAACCAAATGCCAAAACTCAACAGTATACTTTTCCCAGATCCAGCTCCCATCAGGCAGGAGCAGCAGCAAGAAAAGGTCCAACAGTACTGGCTAGAGGAGGAGGAGCACGGCTTCAGGCAATGGAAACAGGGTAATCCACTACTCCACAATACTGACCTTCAAGACGCTGAGCAGCTGGAGATGGAGCTGAGGAAAAGAAACATCAGATACAATGAAGGCAATGACATCCTTCGATGGGGATATCAACCAAAAGGCACCTACTCACCTTCAGAAGCGTATAAAATATTACACAACAGCAATGCTCCTTCTGACACCATCTGGAGCAAAATATGGGAGCTCGATTCATGGCCCAAAATCTCACACTTCTTATGGCTAGTAGGACACAAACGAATTCTCACTTGGGATAAACTAAGAAGAAGAAATTTCCAGGGCCCATCCTACTGCGATAATTGCAAGCAAAATGAGGAAACCCTCCAACACCTCTTGGATGCCTGTCCCCTCGCCAATCAGCTATGGGAGAAAGCGAGCTTCAGATGTCAAAGACAATGCAGGAAGGCGAACGACATAATCAACTCTTTAAGACAATGGCCCCAAAGACCTTACAAAAGCGAGCTCCTAAATCGTTTATGGAACATCCTCCCGAGACTAATCCTTTGGAGCATCTAGAAAGAAAGAAACAAGCGAATCTTTAAAAATCAATGCTCCCAAAAAGAGGATATATGGAAAAGGTTGTGCACGAATCTTCAAGAAACTCTGATGCTCCGATCATGGTCATAGGAGGATCTGCCTTCACAAGCAAATGAGGAAAATATCCTAAACAACTGGCAATTGGTTCTACCGCAGGCTCTTCAGAAGTCTGACTGGGCCAAAAGCAGCAGCATCAACAAATTCAAGTGGAAGGCTCCCCCAAAGCATTCCTATAAGCTAAACTTCGATGGTGCCTCTAAGGGAAATCCGGGCACAGCGGGCTTTGGAGGAATCATAAGAGATCACGAAGGCTCTCTCATTCAGATCTATTTTGGAAATATAGGTTGGGACACTAACAACTTAGCTGAGTTGGAAGGTCTCTGGCAAGGACTCACTCTAGCATGGAATCACAACCTTCAACCACTAATCATGGAAGGAGACTCCCAGATCCTCATTCACATGGCAAAGCGCCTCCAAAATGGATCCCAAGCAAGTAAAATTGCCACTAGCTGGCGACTCGAAGCTAGGCTGAAGGATATTGAACACTTGCTCCGCAGTAACAGAGTCATCACGTTCATGCACACTAAAAGGGAAGGCAATAAGGTTGCTGACCTTCTGGCCAATATAGGAGTAAATAATGCCAGCACCCTCATCACTGGCAGCATCAGCATAATTCCTAATACTGCTCAGGCTCAAGCATGTGCCAGCCTGATCCGGAAGGATGCAGTAGCCCCGGATGCGGGTGACGGGACAAATGTAAGCGAGGAGCCACATGGAAGATATGTGCTACCCCGTGTCCAAGCTTAGCATTAAATTCACACCTCGCCGCCAAGGAATTTCTTCACAGGGAGGGCGGCAGGCATTCAATGCGGGTTATGTCACAATGGAGAGTCTGCAACTCACAGCTGAGGCGATTTGGGTTGATTTTAAAGGAGGTCGGTAGAGACATGGAACACAGTCGTTTGTCTGCAGCATCCTCGCCCTAGTTTCTAGTTCTGTGGGAGACGTTTGCGGGATTATCTCTGATTGCTGTGTGGGCACCGCACGGAAGAGGCTCTGGATAGTGGGGCGCAGAGCCATCTCTGCACCTGCAACCCTACCTGCCCCTACAGCCATGTTCCGCCGAAGAGGTCCAGCTTGTGGAAGGCCAGCTCGCCCTCCAGCTTCACGACCACGGGTTCAATGCTGTCGCTGCCACTGCCACAAAGGAATTCAGGCCACCCCCATTCAGGTAAGCCAGTTCCTGGACTCGGGCGATTCTGAGGCTGAGCCAGCCCCTGCAGCCGCATTCGGGTCTGCCATCTTCTCATTTAGCAGCACGCGGGACAGGCCCCGCATCAATGCCCACGTTTCAATCCTTTTTCTCGAAGAATCTCAGGACGAAGATGGAGGTGCGAGCAGCATGGAGAATAACCCAGTGGGAGGCCAGGGAACGGAAGAACAAACACCAGCGGAGGCAACTGGGCAAGCCCCCAAAAGCCCTCAGGCTCAGGAAGCTACGACCTCCAAGGAAGAAGCTGAGGAGGACTGGGAGGCTCTACGGGATAAATATGGCTGGTGCGAAGTGGTTGAGGAAAAGCCCCCTGAATAGCCCTCAGCTGGACTGCCTCTTCCTCGCCCAGCGCTCTTCAGGTTTTGTTCTGGTTCTCTCTGGTTCTGACTATGTCTATGGCTATGTTTTTGTCTTATCCGGTCCAGGTCCAATTCGTCTGAAGCCCTAGAGTGGGATGCTCATGTTTTGTTCTTATGCCCCTGCGTGGGCAGTTCTAGCCGGCTTTTGCGCCCCTGCGTGGGCGGTTACAGTCAGACATCTTGCCCCTGCGTGGGCGGTTCAAGGCAACCATCGTGCCCCTGCGTGGGCGGTTTCAGAATAGTCGAGGTTTTGTCTGTATCTCAATGGTTCATTTTGAATGTCTCAGTATAACAGTAAGGCCCCTGCGAGGGCATGTTCTATTTTGTGAAAACCAAGCCCACAGCGCCACTGCTGGCCTTGGGCACAATGTCATCCTAGATGTAAATTTCTCAATGTATATAATATAGTAGCTAGTTTTACAGAGAAAAAAAAAACATCCACTAAAAATAAATTTAGTTTCAGAGACCTTTTTAAATTTAGTTTATGAAACCTTGGGAAAGGTTGTGAATTACCTAATTTATTTTGGAATTTTATTTTTTGTTCAAAAACTTTGAAAATGAGTATTTCAAAATCACTATAGTTTTTGTGAATTAAAATTTTAGGAATGTTGCTATTATAAAAAATATTTTAAAGTTTTGATTTAATGTGGGTGTACATAGGACATTTTAAGATAAAGTGTTTCTCATCTTCAGCTTTCTTAGTGTCACAAAGCTGAAAATTTATTTCGACCCATGATATTTTATAAATTGTCCAACACCCTATAGCACTATGGAGCTTGAGAGTGTGATTTAACCTTCATTTGTTAGTATTAATATTCATACCCATACTAAAGAAAAAATCCTTTATACTTTTTAGTTGTTGAGATCATAAGGGATTCTCACCATAAATAATATCTGAGTGCAAAGGAGAAGGATGATAACTACATCAACTAGGGTCAAGCTTACACAACCTATTTCTTCTTAAAAATTATTGTTTTTTAAATAATTTTAATTTGGAATAATTAATATATTTTAAAGATAATATTAATTAAAGAAATTTATTATAAAAATTTTCATATATAATTTGAATGGAAAAGATATAAAATATACACAATGGAATTATTGAAATTTATTTCCTGAGGTGTGTACACCATTGGAATTTCACAAATATCTTGAACGATCGGACCATATGGGAAAAGTGTCGAAATTTAAAATTGAAGATAGGAGCTAATTCAAAATTTTATTTGTGAATCTGTAATTTGATCAAATTGAAAATGGAGTTAATTCAAAATTTGTTTTAAAATTATTTATGAATTTGTAATTTCATAAAGCAATGCAAACGAGACCCGAAGGAAAAAACAGAACACCACCAACAAAATATCGCGATCATTGCAGGCAAGCTTAACTCATATCGCGATCATTCTATAAAATCGGAACTCCATATTGCCAGCTTAGTCTGCACATAGAATATTATGACAAAATTGTCACAAATAAGCTCCGCATGACCCCCAAAGGCTGACCTACTGTCCTTTCTCTAACACGCAAACCACCCTCTATGTTGCATGCCAATTACTACATGCTCTCTGTGTGAAGCACTCAGGCACGCCTAATGATTAGAGGTTGTGTGTGAAGCGGTCACGCTACATGCAGGACAGTGAAAACACGCTGTCTGTGTGAAGCACTCAGCCACGCCTAATGATTAGAGGTTGTGTGTGAAGCAGTCACGCTGCATGCAGGACAGTGAAAACACAGGGCAGGGCAGTAAATTTTTTGAGATGAAAAGAAAATATTGGAACACTGGATAATGTGAATTTGCTGGTGAGATATGTCTGTGTGGTTGGGTTGAAGAGCAACATCAATACTAGAGGGAGTTGGCCGGTGGGGAGGTTGAATGTAAGTCGCAGGTCGATGATGCTCTCGCACGTAACTACCCGGGGTGAAGGTTGATGGAACACAGTAGCCAAATGTGCAGGTAGGTTTTTAAATGTAAGTATTAGAATTTATAAATGTAAATTCTACAAACCCTGCGGAATTCTGAATGCTTTTATTTATGTTGTTCTATGTTAATAAAATTTTACGTTTAAACTTCATTTCATTCATCTTTTGATTGGAAAGGGTTTCCTCTTTTTCAAGTGATGCAGAGAGCAGAAAACTCGAGCTCTTTTGTGGGTTTTTGTTGGTTTTTTTTAATATTTTGTGGACCGGATTTTTGTGAACTCTTTTTTTGAATATTTTGTTTCTGTTTTGTTTTTACTTGTGGTTCAGTGTTGTGGATGGTAGTCCTCTCTTCCACATTTTCATTTTGGTTGTCGGTCGGCCCTTTTTTTCTTTTGCCCTGTTTTTCAGTAATTGCGCAGCCTTGTTTGTCTGTTTGTTTTAATTTAAAGCTACCTTCGTGAACCATACCTGCTACCTTCTTTGTAACCGTACCCATGGGATCGACTTCAGCGACAACCAACACCAACAGTGAACTCTACTCAGGTTATTATTCGATTAATTGAATTGGTTTAAATTTAATAAATTGATTCTGCAATACCATTCGATTTATTGAATTGGTTTAAATTTAATAAATTGATTATGTAATAACATGTGGACTCAATGACAGGGCACTCACAATTCTGTATAGTTTTATTTATGTGGTTATAAGTTAATAAATAATGTTATATTTTGGCTCATTTTTACTTTTAAAGTTCAACCGTTCATGAAATGTAAAAATTGAAAAGTAAAAATTTACATTTCATGAACGATTGAACTTTAAAAGTAAAAATGAGCCAAAATATAACATTATTTATTAACTTATAACCACATAAATAAAACTATACAAAATTGTGAGTGCCCTATCATTAAGTCCACATGGTATTACAGAATCAATTTATTAAATTTAAACCAATTCAATAAATCGAATGGTATTGCAGAATCAATTTATTAAATTTAAACCAATTCAATTAATCGAATAATAACCTGAGTAGAGTTCACTGTTGGTGTTGGTTGCGCTGAAGTCGATCCCACGGGTACGGTTATAAAGAAGGTAACAGGTATGGTTCACGAAGGTAGCTTTTAATTAAAACAAACAGACAAACAAGGCTGGGAAATTACTGAAAAACAGGGCAAAAGAAAAAACAGGGCGGTCGGCAACCAAAATAAAAATGTGGAAGAGAGGACTACCATCCACAACACTGAACCACAAGTAAAAACAAAACAGAAACAAAATATTCAAAAAAAGAGCTCACAAAAATCCGGTCCACAAAATATTAAAAAAAACCAACAAAAACCCACAAAAGAGCTCGAGTTTTCCGCTCTCTGCATCACTTGAAAAAGAGGAAACCCATTCCAATCAAAAGATGAATGAAATGAAGTTTAAACGTAAAAGTTTATTAACATAGAACAACATAAATAAAAGCATACAGAGTTCCACAGGGTTTGTAGAATTTACATTTATAAATTCTAATGCTTACATTTAAAAACCTACCTGCACATTTGGCTACTGTGTTCCATCGACCTTCACCACGGGTAGTTACGTGCGAGAGCATCATCGACCTACGACTTACATTCAACCTCCCCACCGGCCAACTCCCTCTAGTATTGTTGTTGCTCTTCAACCCAACCTCACAGACATATCTCACCAGAAAATTCACATTAACCAGTCTTCCACTATTTTCTTTTCATCTCAAAAAATTTACTGTCCTGCCCTGTGTTTTCACTGTCCTGCATGCAGCGTGACTGCTTCACACACAAACTCTAATCATTAGGCGTGCCTAAGTGCTTCACACAGACAGCGTGTTTTCACTATCATGCATGCAGCGTGACCACTTCACACACAACCTCTAATCATTAGGCGTGACTGAGTGCTTCACACAGACAACGTGTAGTAATTGGCATGCAACATAGAGGGTGGTTTGCGTGTTAGAGAAAGGACAGTAGGTCAGCCTTTGGGGTCATGCGGAGCTTATTTGTGACAATTTTGTCATAATATTCTATGTGCAGACTAAGCTGGAAATATGGAGTTCCGATTTTATAGAATGATCGCGAGATGAGTTAAGCTTGCCTGCAATGATCGCGATATTTTGTTGGTGATGTTCTATTTTTTCCTTCGGCTCTCGTTTGCATTGCTTTATCAAATTACAAATTCATAAATAATTTTAAAACAAATATTGAATTAACTCCATATTCAATTTGATCAAATTACAGATTCAAAAATAAAATTTTGAATTAGCTCCTATCTTCAATTTTAAATTTTGACACTTTTCCCATATGGTCCGATCGTTCTAGATATTTGTGAAATTCCAATGGTGTACACACCTCACGAAATAAATTTCAATAATTCCATTGTGTATATTTTATATCTTTTCCATTCAAATTATATATATGAAAAATTTTATAATAATTTTCTTTAATTAATATTATCTTTAAAATATATTAATTATTCCAAATTAAAATTATTTAGAAAACAATAATTTTTAAGAAGAAATAGGTTGTGTAAGCTTGACCCTAGTTGGTGTAGTTATCATCCTTCTCCTTTGCACTCAGATATTATTTTTATGGTGAGAATCCCTTATGATCTCAACAACTAAAAAGTATAAAGGATTTTTTCTTTAGTATGGGTATGAATATTAATACTAACAAATGAAGGTTAAATCACACTCTCAAGCTCCATAGTGCTATAGGGTGTTGGACAATTTATAAAATATCATGGGTCAAAATAAATTTTCAGCTTTGTGACACTAAGAAAGCTGAAGATGAAAAACACTTTATCTTAAAGTGTCCTATGTACACCCAAATTAAATCAAAACTTTAAAATATTTTTTATAATAGCAACATTCCTAAAATTTTAATTCACAAAAACTATAGTGATTTTGAAATACTCATTTTCAAAGTTTTTGAACAAAAAAAAAAATCCAAAATAAATTAGGTAATTCACAACATTTCCCAAGGTTTCATAAACTAAATTTAAAAAGGTCTCAGAAACTAAATTTATTTTTAGTGGATGTTAACTATCATTGACATTATCATTACATTGATAAACATAAACTAGTACGACCACATTAATAAAAAAAAGTTGATATATGTTGATCGACATCATTTTCCACCTTTCGAATGTTGACTGGAAACGCCAATTTTTAAAGGTGGAAAATGATGCAATTAACATATATCACCACTTCACCAACAAGGTTATGCTAGCAAATGGACGACATGCATGATGCGACAAGAGACCAACTTAAAAATGCTTGAATTATCTAACTATGATTAAAAATCCCTGACACCGATTGACAAAGCCATAAAAGTGCACTACCTACAAAGCCGAATCCACAATGTCAAACCCACACAACTAGTACCTCAAAAACGCAAATATACGTCAGTAAGACCAAAACACGCACAATATAATATTGGCTTGATTATCATTGGCCATTTACTCTCATACTTCCACACCTCCCCCATACTCTCACACACTCTATCATTATACATTTCATGACTAATATATACGCAGATTACATTCAATGAACCTCATGGGTTCAAATCCACTATGTTAAAATATATTGGACTTGTATAAGGGAAAAATCGACAAAGCTGATTTTTTATGACACCTTCCATATTTGCGAAACTAGGGTGCGAAACATGGTTCCCATATCCCCCCATACTGCTTCAGGCGAGACTTCAATCCACGCTCCATGGATTGATTCTGAAAGGGTCAGTAGTGTAGGGATTTGCTTGGTCAGTTAATGCTGAACCTGGCTCAGGGCCCATCAAGCCAACACCAAGCTCACTAAGTCCACATCTTTCCATCCCCAAACTGATGCCCAGACAAAGGTCGTTAACAGGATGATCATACACATTTTGCGCATGTACAACTAAAACCATCCACACACATGGGAAGAGAGCCTCCCCTGTGTCCAGCACAGTTATAACTGGGCTCTCCACGGCTTGACTGGCCACAACCCTTTTCAGGTGGGCTTGGGATTCCAGCCACTATGTCCCATTGATGTGGCCATACCATTTGCAGCTACTCAGGGAGATTCAGCTCATGTCCAGTCAGAAGACAATAAGGCAAACAACTTTATTGAGCACATCCAACATATCTGCCAGTAGGTCCATGACATTCTGGAGAAATCAAATTCCAAGTACAAGCAGCGACATGATCAACATCGGGTTCCACACAAGTTTTAGGTGGGTGACAAAGTCTGGTTGCATATGCAGAAGGAACCACTTACTCAATAAATTGAGTTATCTAATTACAACTCACAATTAAACTCATCTTGGACCCCTAAAAATTAGGGAGGACATATACATGACTTCAGAATGACTTCCAACTCGAAATTCCTAATCTAATTAAGTTAATTAAACTTAATTAACTATTTACAATTTGCTATCAGACTAGAATTCAATTTTAATTCACAGTTTAAATTCGAGGACAAATTTATACTGTAATCTCTTGTTGCCATTTCTTAACATGCAGTGAGTTGAGATATTATGTTAGCAAATTAAATGGACAACAATAGAATAAAGTATGGGACGAAGGAAGAAAGAGTGAAGGAACTTTTTTCCTCGGAAATGATTAGTTACAATTTAAAGTTTGGGATACTGAAGGAGTTGTTACATTGTTACAGAAAAGTGACAGACCTCATAGATTGGAGTCTATGAATAATTTTCTACCTTGGGTGTTTAATGCAAGAGCATCTAGGGGTATCTTCAAAATGGAAATTTCCGAGAGTCCTGCAGAAAAGTCTAGAACTTATAAAAGCTAGAAAAATATCTAGGATTTCTAAATTATGTAAAAGATCTAGAAAAGTGTGGTAGTTATGATATAATTAGTTTCGCAAAAATGGAAGGTGTCATAAAAATTCAGCTTTGTCGATTTTTCCCTTATACAAGTCCGATATATTTTAACATAGTGGATTTGAACCCACGAGGTTCATTGAATGTAATCTGCGCATATATTAGTCATGAAATGTATAATGATAGAGTGTGTGAGAGTATGGGGGAGGTGTGGAGTATGAGAGTAAATGGCCAATGATAATCAAGCCAATATTATATTGTAAATATTTTGGTCTTAATGAAATATATTTGAGTTTTTGAGTGTAATAGTTGTGTGGGTTTTGAAATTTGTGGATTAGAATTTGTAGGTAGTTGCAACATGCATCACTTTGTCAATCCCCGTCAACCATTTTTAACCATAGTCAAATAATTTCAACCATAACCAACCATGGCCTCCTTATTTGCATCATGCATGCCGACCATTTACTAGCACAACCTTGTTAATAAAGTGGTTGATATATGTCAATTGGCATCATTTTCCACATTTAAAAACTGGCGTTTCCGGTCAACATTCGAAAGGTGGAAAATGATGTCGATCAACATATATCAACTTTTTTTTATTAATGTGGTTGTAC
>APFE031493443.1:19863-37708 GCA_000404065.3 Pinus taeda | reverse complement strand
AGTTTAAATTCAAGGACAAATTTATACTGTAATCTCTTGTTGCCATTTCTTAACATGCAGTGAGTTGAGAGATATTATCTTAGCAAATTAAATGGACAACAATAGAATAAAGTATGGGATGAAGGAAGAACGAGTGAAGGAACTTTTTTTCTCGGAAATGATTAGTTACAATTTAAAGTTTGGGATACTGAAGGAGTTGTTACATTGTTACAGAAAAGTGACAGACCTCATAGATTGGAGTCTATGAACAATTTTCTACCTTGGGTGTTTGATGCAAGAGCATCTAGGGGTATCTTCAAAAAGGAAATTTCCGAGAGTCCTGTAGAAAAGTCTAGAACTTATAAAAGCTAGAAAATAATCTAGGATTTCTAAATTATGTAAAAGATCTAGAAAAGTGTGGTAGTTATGATATAATTAGTTTTGCAAATATGGAAGGTGTCATAAATATTCAGCTATGTCGATTTTTCCCTTATACAAGTCCGATATATTTTAACATAGTGGATTTGAACCCACGAGGTTCATTGAATGTAATCTGCACATATATTAGTCATGAAATGTATAATGATAGAGTGTGTGAGAGTATGGGGGAGGTGTGGAGTATGAGAGTAAATGGCCAATGATAATCAAGCCAATATTATATTGTAAATATTTTGGTCTTAATGAAATATATTTGAGTTTTTGAGTGTAATAGTTGTGTGGGTTTTGAAATTTGTGGATTATAATTTGTAGGTAGTTGCAACATGCATCACTTTGTCAATCCCCGTCAACCATTTTTAACCATACTCAAATAATTTCAACCATAACCAACCATGGTCTCCTTATCTGCATCATGCATGCCGACCATTTACTAGCACAACCTTGTTAATAAAGTGGTTGATATATGTCAATTGGCATCATTTTCCACATTTAAAAACTGGCGTTTCCGGTCAACATTCGAAAGGTGGAAAATAATGTCGATCAACATATATCAACTTTTTTTTATTAATGTGGTTGTACTAGTTTATGTTTATCAATGTAATGATAATGTCAATGATAGTTAACATCCACTAAAAATAAATTTAGTTTCTGAGACCTTTTTAAATTTAGTTTATGAAACCTTGGGAAAGGTTGTGAATTACCTAATTTATTTTGGAATTTTATTTTTTGTTCAAAAACTTTGAAAATGAGTATTTCAAAATCACTATAGTTTTTGTGAATTAAAATTTTAGGAATGTTGCTATTATAAAAAATATTTTAAAGTTTTGATTTAATGTGGGTGTACATAAGACATTTTAAGATAAAGTGTTTTTCATCTTCAGCTTTCTTAGTGTCACAAAGCTGAAAATTTATTTCGACCCATGATATTTTATAAATTGTCCAACACCCTATAGCACTATGGAGCTTGAGAGTGTGATTTAACCTTCATTTGTTAGTATTAATATTCATACCCATACTAAAGAAAAAATCCTTTATACTTTTTAGTTGTTGAGATCATAAGGGATTCTCACCATAAATAATATCTGAGTGCAAAGGAGAAGGATGATAACTACATCAACTAGGGTCAAGCTTACACAACCTATTTCTTCTTAAAAATTATTGTTTTTTAAATAATTTTAATTTGGAATAATTAATATATTTTAAAGATAATATTAATTAAAGAAATTTATTATAAAAATTTTCATATATAATTTGAATGGAAAAGATATAAAATATACACAATGGAATTATTGAAATTTATTTCCTGAGGTGTGTACACCATTGGAATTTCACAAATATCTTGAACGATCGGACCATATGGGAAAAGTGTCGAAATTTAAAATTGAAGATAGGAGCTAATTCAAAATTTTATTTGTGAATCTGTAATTTGATCAAATTGAAAATGGAGTTAATTCAAAATTTGTTTTAAAATTATTTATGAATTTGTAATTTCATAAAGCAATGCAAACGAGACCCGAAGGAAAAAACAGAACACCACCAACAAAATATCGCGATCATTGCAGGCAAGCTTAACTCATATCGCGATCATTCTATAAAATCGGAACTCCATATTGCCAGCTTAGTCTGCACATAGAATATTATGACAAAATTGTCACAAATAAGCTCCGCATGACCCCCAAAGGCTGACCTACTGTCCTTTCTCTAACACGCAAACCACCCTCTATGTTGCATGCCAATTACTACATGCTCTCTGTGTGAAGCACTCAGGCACGCCTAATGATTAGAGGTTGTGTGTGAAGCGGTCACGCTACATGCAGGACAGTGAAAACACGCTGTCTGTGTGAAGCACTCAGCCACGCCTAATGATTAGAGGTTGTGTGTGAAGCAGTCACGCTGCATGCAGGACAGTGAAAACACAGGGCAGGGCAGTAAATTTTTTGAGATGAAAAGAAAATATTGGAACACTGGATAATGTGAATTTGCTGGTGAGATATGTCTGTGTGGTTGGGTTGAAGAGCAACATCAATACTAGAGGGAGTTGGCCGGTGGGGAGGTTGAATGTAAGTCGCAGGTCGATGATGCTCTCGCACGTAACTACCCGGGGTGAAGGTTGATGGAACACAGTAGCCAAATGTGCAGGTAGGTTTTTAAATGTAAGTATTAGAATTTATAAATGTAAATTCTACAAACCCTGCGGAATTCTGAATGCTTTTATTTATGTTGTTCTATGTTAATAAAATTTTACGTTTAAACTTCATTTCATTCATCTTTTGATTGGAAAGGGTTTCCTCTTTTTCAAGTGATGCAGAGAGCAGAAAACTCGAGCTCTTTTGTGGGTTTTTGTTGGTTTTTTTTAATATTTTGTGGACCGGATTTTTGTGAACTCTTTTTTTGAATATTTTGTTTCTGTTTTGTTTTTACTTGTGGTTCAGTGTTGTGGATGGTAGTCCTCTCTTCCACATTTTCATTTTGGTTGTCGGTCGGCCCTTTTTTTCTTTTGCCCTGTTTTTCAGTAATTGCGCAGCCTTGTTTGTCTGTTTGTTTTAATTTAAAGCTACCTTCGTGAACCATACCTGCTACCTTCTTTGTAACCGTACCCATGGGATCGACTTCAGCGACAACCAACACCAACAGTGAACTCTACTCAGGTTATTATTCGATTAATTGAATTGGTTTAAATTTAATAAATTGATTCTGCAATACCATTCGATTTATTGAATTGGTTTAAATTTAATAAATTGATTATGTAATAACATGTGGACTCAATGACAGGGCACTCACAATTCTGTATAGTTTTATTTATGTGGTTATAAGTTAATAAATAATGTTATATTTTGGCTCATTTTTACTTTTAAAGTTCAACCGTTCATGAAATGTAAAAATTGAAAAGTAAAAATTTACATTTCATGAACGATTGAACTTTAAAAGTAAAAATGAGCCAAAATATAACATTATTTATTAACTTATAACCACATAAATAAAACTATACAAAATTGTGAGTGCCCTGTCATTGAGTCCACATGGTATTACAGAATCAATTTATTAAATTTAAACCAATTCAATAAATCGAATGGTATTGCAGAATCAATTTATTAAATTTAAACCAATTCAATTAATCGAATAATAACCTGAGTAGAGTTCATTGTTGGTGTTGGTTGCGCTGAAGTCGATCCCGCGGGTACGGTTATAAAGAAGGTAGCAGGTATGGTTCACGAAGGTAGCTTTTAATTAAAACAAACAGACAAACAAGGCTGGGCAATTACTGAAAAACAGGGCAAAAGAAAAAACAGGGCGGTCGGCAACCAAAATAAAAATGTGGAAGAGAGGACTACCATCCATAACACTGAACCACAAGTAAAAACAAAACAGAAACAAAATATTCAAAAAAAGAGCTCACAAAAATCCGGTCCACAAAATATTAAAAAAAACCAACAAAAACCCACAAAAGAGCTCGAGTTTTCCGCTCTCTGCATCACTTGAAAAAAGAGGAAACCCATTCCAATCAAAAGATGAATGAAATGAAGTTTAAACGTAAAAGTTTATTAACATAGAACAACATAAATAAAAGCATACAGAGTTCCACAGGGTTTGTAGAATTTACATTTATAAATTCTAATGCTTACATTTAAAAACCTACCTGCACATTTGGCTACTGTGTTCCATCGACCTTCACCACGGGTAGTTACGTGCGAGAGCGTCATCGACCTGTGACTTACATTCAACCTCCCCACCGGCCAACTCCCTCTAGTATTGTTGTTGCTCTTCAACCCAACCTCACAGACATATCTCACCAGCAAATTCACATTAGCCAGTCTTCCACTATTTTCTTTTCATCTCAAAAAATTTACTGTCCTGCCTTGTGTTTTCACTGTCCTGCATGCAGCGTGACTGCTTCACACACAAACTCTAATGATTAGGCGTGCCTAAGTGCTTCACACAGACAGCGTGTTTTCACTATCCTGCATGCAGCGTGACCATTTCACACACAACCTCTAATCATTAGGCGTGCCTGAGTGCTTCACACAGACAACGTGTAGTAATTGGCATGCAACATAGAGGGTGGTTTGCGTGTTAGAGAAAGGACAGTAGGTCAGCCTTTGGGGTCATGCGGAGCTTATTTGTGACAATTTTGTCATAATATTCTATGTGCAGACTAAGCTGGAAATATGGAGTTCCGATTTTATAGAATGATCGCGAGATGAGTTAAGCTTGCCTGCAATGATCGCGATATTTTGTTGGTGGTGTTCTGTTTTTTCCTTCGGGTCTTGTTTGCATTTCTTTATCAAATTACAAATTCATAAATAATTTTAAAACAAATATTGAATTAACTCCATATTCAATTTGATCAAATTACAGATTCACAAATAAAATTTTGAATTAGCTCCTATCTTCAATTTTAAATTTTGACACTTTTCGCATATGGTCCGATCGTTCTAGATATTTGTGAAATTCCAATGGTGTACACACCTCACGAAATAAATTTCAATAATTCCATTGTGTATATTTTATATCTTTTCCATTCAAATTATATATATGAAAAATTTTATAATAATTTTCTTTAATTAATATTATCTTTAAAATATATTAATTATTCCAAATTAAAATTATTTAGAAAACAATAATTTTTAAGAAGAAATAGGTTGTGTAAGCTTGACCCTAGTTGGTGTAGTTATCATCCTTCTCCTTTGCACTCAGATATTATTTTTATGGTGAGAATCCCTTATGATCTCAACAACTAAAAAGTATAAAGGATTTTTTCTTTAGTATGGGTATGAATATTAATACTAACAAATGAAGGTTAAATCACACTCTCAAGCTCCATAGTGCTATAGGGTGTTGGACAATTTATAAAATATCATGGGTCAAAATAAATTTTCAGCTTTGTGACACTAAGAAAGCTGAAGATGAAAAACACTTTATCTTAAAGTGTCCTATGTACACCCAAATTAAATCAAAACTTTAAAATATTTTTTATAATAGCAACATTCCTAAAATTTTAATTCACAAAAACTATAGTGATTTTGAAATACTCATTTTCAAAGTTTTTGAACAAAAAAAAAAATCCAAAATAAATTAGGTAATTCACAACATTTCCCAAGGTTTCATAAACTAAATTTAAAAAGGTCTCAGAAACTAAATTTATTTTTAGTGGATGTTAACTATCATTGACATTATCATTACATTGATAAACATAAACTAGTACAACCACATTAATAAAAAAAAGTTGATATATGTTGATCGACATCATTTTCCACCTTTCGAATGTTGACCGGAAACGCCAGTTTTTAAATGTGGAAAATGATGCCAATTGACATATATCAACCACTTTATTAACAAGGTTGTGCTAGTAAATGGTCGGCATGCATGATGCAAATAAGGAGGCCATGGTTGGTTATGGTTGAAATTATTTGACTATGGTTAAAAATGGTTGACGGGGATTGACAAAGTGATGCATGTTGCAACTACCTACAAATTCTAATCCACAAATTTCAAAACCCACACAACTATTACACTCAAAAACTCAAATATATTTCATTAAGACCAAAATATTTACAATATAATATTGGCTTGATTATCATTGGCCATTTACTCTCATACTCCACACCTCCCCCATACTCTCACACACTCTATCATTATACATTTCATGACTAATATATGCGCAGATTACATTCAATGAACCTCGTGGGTTCAAATCCACTATGTTAAAATATATCAGACTTGTATAAGGGAAAAATCGACAAAGCTGAATTTTTATGACACCTTCCATATTTGCGAAACTAATTATATCATAACTACCACACTTTTCTAGATCTTTTACATAATTTAGAAATCCTAGATATTTTTCTAGCTTTTATAAGTTCTAGACTTTTCTACAGGACTCTCGGAAATTTCCTTTTTGAAGATACCCCTAGATGCTCTTGCATCAAACACCCAAGGTAGAAAATTGTTCATAGACTCCAATCTATGAGGTCTGTCACTTTTCTGTAACAATGTAACAACTCCTTCAGTATCCCAAACTTTAAATTGTAACTAATCATTTCCGAGAAAAAAAGTTCCTTCACTCGTTCTTCCTTCATCCCATACTTTATTCTATTGTTGTCCATTTAATTTGCTAAGATAATATCTCTCAACTCACTGCATGTTAAGAAATGGCAACAAGAGATTACAGTATAAATTTGTCCTTGAATTTAAACTGTGAATTAAAATTGAATTCTATTCTGATAACAAATTGTAAATAGTTAATTAAGTTTAATTAACTTAATTAGATTAGGAATTTCGAGTTGGAAGTCATTCTGAAGTCATGTATATGTCCTCCCTAATTTTTAGGGGTCCAACATGAGTTTAATTGTGAGTTGTAATTAGATAACTCAATTTATTGAGTAAGTGGTTCCTTCTGCATATGCAACCAGACTTTGTCACCCGCCTAAAACTTGTGTGGAACCCGATGTTGATCATGTCGCTGCTTGTACTTGGAATTTGATTTCTCCAGAATGTCATGGACCTACTGGCAGATATGTTAGATGTGCTCAATGAAGTTGTTTGCCTTATCATCTTCTGACTGGACATGAGCTGAATCTCCCTGAGTAGCTGCAAATGGTATGGCCACATCAATGGGACATAGTAGCTGGAATCCCAAGCCCACCTGAAAAGGGTTGTGGCCAGTCGAGCCGTGGAGAGCCCAATTATAGTTGTGTTGGACACAGGGGAGGCTCTCCTCCCATGTGTGTGGATGCTTTGAGTTGTACATGCGCAAAATGTGTATGATCATCCTATTAACGACCTTTGTCTGGGCATCAGTTTGGGGATGGAAAGATGTGGACTTAGTGAGCTTGGTGTTGGCTTGATGGGCCCTGAGCCAGGTTTAGCATTAACTGACCAAGCAAATCCCTACACTACTGACCCTTTCGGAATCAATCCACGGAGCGCGGACTGAAGTCTTGCCTGAAGCAGTATGGGGGGATACAGGAACCATGTTTCACACCCTGGGATGGTTGTGATGTTGGTTATTTTCCCTAACCTTCCTTCTTGCAGATCGATAAGCCCTTTAGGGATTATCAAAGTACTTCTCTTATTCATCCTTGAAGCCTTCGTGAAAGTCTCTGGTCATCCTTCATGGGCCCTAAATAGATAGATCAGGCACTTATGCGCCCCTATAATTAATCTTACTTCTATATCTACCCAGATTCGCTTAAGTATTGGTTACTTTAACATGCATTACAGTTATATTCGCGTAAACAGATATTCCTACTTAAGTTCATATGACAAAGTAAAATACATAGATTCATGCATTAATATAGCATTGCTTCGTACTCCAACAACATAGCATAATCACAACATTCATAATAGTAGTAAAATAATGCACATAGATAATTGCAAAATATTCCTCTTTATTAATAATCCAGATTTCCAGTACAGACTCTAACTTCCCTGTGCACACAACTGTAGGTGTCCACACACTTAGTTGCTCACTTCTACCATAGCCCTCTATGCACTCAGCTGCAGAGCCTCTTCCTATGCTAAGACTCTTCACTCTTAGCTCTCACAGACCCATACATAAAACATATCATGAAAACTACTCCACCCAAACTTCCTTAGACTCTTATAAGACTCCCCTTTTATAAAACCCCATGGTGCACGGACCATGGGTAGATCTCTAAAGCCGACATGACTTATACAAAAGAAGGGCAGAAAACCCTTAGTAACTCTTTACATATTTGCGCTCCATGGACACAAAATGTAGAGACTTCACATTCTTTACACAAAACTTGGGCCTTTAGCCCCAAAACTTGGACTTTTAACCCCAAAATTGACCCCAACGGACCCGTTCCCAATACTTAATTTTCCATCTTTGTTCACAATAATCATGATATGAATTTTACAAAGCAAATCAAAATGGAAAAATTGTTATAGATTTCATTCAAAAGGATAAAATCCTAGGACCAAATTATTAATCTTTTTACTTCTATGAAGATTATTTTGAATTGGTGGAAATATAATTACCTAACTAATAATAACATGATTTGTAGGTAGACACTTAATTGAAAATAACATTGCTTATTCAAGTAGAAATAATAATGTTTCTTCGAATAAAATAAATGCATGTTTAGACTATAAAAAAAGTATCAAACTTGGATTAAAGTCCATAAAATGAAGAAGTCATAAGTGCAAAAAGTGCTTGTAACCACAATTTATATAAAAACACATGCTTTTAAAAAAGCATATGGTAAATATAAGGAAATTTTAGTTAGAAGATATATATTGATATCTTCTTAAGACGAACATATGTCTTTGCTTATGGATTAATTCCCAAAAATGACAAGATACATAACAAAGGTAGCATACATTTTATAAGCTATAATGGATATTGTTCAATGCACAACAATAGAAAGTGAAATATTATAAGAAAAGTATTAAACCAAAACTTAAAACGAATTTATAACTATATATTATGGCCATTTAATTTATCTCTAACACACTATGGTATATTCCTTCTAACCTCTCATAAATCCAACATAACTAGAAATTTATAAACTATATAGACATATGTAACCATAATTTATATAAGAACTCATCCTTTGAAAAACACTTATAATCATATGTCATATAATATATTACGGTAAGCAATAACAAAAAGTTGTTCAAAAGATATATATGGATATCTTCTTACTATCTTAATTCCCAGAAAAAATTGTAAAAGATAAATATATGTATTTTCATATGAAATATTATAGAACAAAAAGACAACACGTTCACTCTTGAATTTGGAAGAGATGCCCTTCAATTCGTTTTATAACAAAAAAAGTCATTGCCAACATCCTTATAAGTATTGGAGGTTTTCTTATATAAGTTATCAATAGAGTCACATGCTAAAATCATTACTTTTTTAAGTAAAATAAAAGATGTACTAAACTATTAACATAAATCAATTATTTCTCTTGCTTAAAATTATAAAAATTCATTTACCATTAATATCTTTTTTTGACTAAAAATTATATAAAGTTCATATAAATATTTTCTCCAAATATTAAGGTATTTAAAAAATACCTTAATACATTTTCATAAAGGTTGCCTACATCCATTTCATATCATGGATTTTAACATGTATTGCGATGACAAAACATAAAATATGTTTTCATATTTCATGATCAATCTTCCCACTTGAGGCACCATATAATGGAGTATACTAAACATTCCCACTAAGTATGATTCCAAAGTTATATTTTCCACTAAATATGTTTCTTTGTTTCGCTAGGCCCCTTCAAAATATGTGAACATGATTCCTTATAACATATATGGTAGGACTATTTATACCAAAAAATAGTAATAAGGTTTTTGAAATAAGGTGAAATATAAGATATTTAAATAATATAAAATATTTACCCAACTCAAAATAATACGATAAAAAATTCAACTTTTGGTTGTATTTCACACTTAAAAAATACCTACTATTGGGTTGTTGTTGCAACCTTGGCCATGCCTAAAAATTATCATAACCACAGACAGAAATTCATCTCAACCATAGACTTATCACATCGGAATTTTATGTGAATTGTGCACCGTGTGTTTACCAGTTGTTCCAAACCTTGGGTAGATGAGCCCCTCATCCAAACTCTCATTCCATGCCTTTCCCACCTCTTAGCCCCTTTCCACCAACATTTTTCATCACACCAAGTTCTCCTTGCACACTTGTGCCTTCTAGATTGTATTGTGACTTCTTTATTTGTGTTAATCAACAAACACATCAAGTATGTGTATGTGTGTGTGTGTAGATATGTGTATAAATGTGTATGTATGTATCTATATAGGTGTCTTCACACCATTCTAGATGGGAGGATACAACACACCATTGCACCTCTTTACCAAATTTTAAGTTGGGATACATGTTTCATACGAGTTTAGTACACTTCCCATTCCAACCAATCTATGCAATATCATGTCATTCCCATATCTCAAATCAATATCATGCCACCTTGCTTTTGTTGCATCTCGATCCTCACCCACTCGTTATGTGTGTTGCACCTAACATGTGTTCATGGAAGTAACATGTTTGAATCGTCATACATGAAACCCTTAGTGCATTTCATTCCCAAGGCAGTGCACTTGCATGCCATGTATAAATGATTGCTCTATCCTTCCTCATGTGTAAGAACCTCATCCACACTTGGTTTGAATGTTATCATTCAAACTCTTGATGATTTGCATAAGTTCCCAACTCATATTGTTTCATTATGTATGCACCCACAGTCACCTCACTCATCCTGATCACATTACATATGTGCCAAAATATTTGAATTCCTATTTCAAGTGCCCAACTCGAGTGTTTGGTGGTTGGGTATGCCCGTTCCACCATGTGGGAACCCTAATTTTTCAAATTTAAACATTACATAGTGTCATCCCATAAAATGAGCACATTCGTTTCCAGCCAAGGGTCTTACATCCTCCCCACCCAAGGAATTTCCATCCTCAACAAAATTCACAAACATTTGTCATTTCCATCTCTATCTAAACCAATTACACCATCCTTTATAGAAACCACAAGTTTTGTGCTTGTAGAAACCTCAAAATTTTGTTAAGCAGAAACCATATAGTTCCTTATGATGGGAAACCCAAAATTTCCTGACTACAACCACTTTCTACTATTGACTCCTCAAAATTGTCTTTGCGTCAAATTTCCATGACTTTGATCCTTCCCATACTCCAACTATCTCTAGCATGTATCCACACACTTCAATTTCTGAGGTCCTACACTAATCAAGTAGTTACTTGAACCATCCTACATATATAAAAAATGTACATACCCATGTCCAATATTGTTGTTTCTACTGACATCCATTACACTTATCATCGTCAAACATCAAAATTTTCCATGTCCAATATTTGTCAAGAAGCTCTACCATAGCACCAAAGTGTTTCACTTTTGAATATTTTATATGTCCATAAGACTTCCCCATTTACCATGTTGTTTTGCACTAACTCATTGAGTGTCAAATTAGTAGAATGGGTGATCCATCCACCCCTTTCACCCATGTGAAGGAGCATCTCCCATGTTGAAACCTAGCCTCCTCCATCCATAACCCAATCCATATATACATATCTTGAGCTAAGGTTGCCTTATTTTCTACAAATTCAATGAAAACCCAAGCTATTCAATCAACTGTACCACCCATACCATATCCAAGTTGTGTGAAGTATCACAAAAAATTCCATGGCTACTAATGCATGCCAATTCTCATTCCTCTCAATCTTCTCACTTGAAAACAAAATTTGAGAAACCATCAAACATAAAATTTCCCCACTTCAATACTCCCTTCCATGCAAGTGCTTGTTTCATGTTGCAACTTGATCTATACATGTGATCTTATGATGAAGGGAAGTCTCCATCTAACCCCACTAAGATACAAATATATTCGCCAATATTATCCAATCCAAACAAAAGCATCCCCTCCCAAAGAATTCAACACCCTCGTCAAAGAAATCATGTTTGTTATAATGTTATTATCAAATAAAGCCATGATGGATTTTCTTCCCCAACCTTTGAAACATCCAACATTGCATAAGCTACCTTGAGAATGCCCAACCCCTAGGACCTAGACCTAATGACTGAGAACACTTGTCATGACCTAGGAATTGAAACAGGGCTGCAAATGACCTTTCAAGACTTGATTTTTATGAATAGACCTGAGCCAGCAGTGCCAAGCACGAGGGGAATGAGTGACAGAAACCTTTCCATCATATTTATGGCATGCCTTACGAAATGCAACTGATCGAAACTGATGGGACACATAAACATGAAACGCAAAAAGAGTTCTGATCTCTGACAGAGGGATAACCAAACTGACTCTAACATTGGCTCCAATGGGGATGGTAGCTGCCGCTTTTTGGAGGTGCCAAGAACTGCAGATCTTTGGGAGAGCAGACAGTGCCTCCATCCATTGGGCTATGGAGTCATTATTTCAACAGACAACACGACACTTCCGACTCATTTATGGACTGAAACTTGACTGAAATGATTGAAAAATTGACTCGGCAAACTTCAAACTAAACTGTAATGAAACTAGAATGAAATGTTGCCCTTTAGCTGCTTTTTTATTTCAAAAATCTACCCTACTTGGCTGCAAAAACAATAGATCAGGTAATACTGAAATGCCAGATCAACCATTCAAGTAAACCTGAGAATGATTTCGCTTGAGAATGCTTCCACCAGGACACAGATGTAATTGCTAGCAGCCCTTCATGCACGTAATAGCCTGGTCACGTAAAAGACAGCCTGATCTATCAATCAAACTGAAAAACATTTCCATGTATGTTGCAATAGGATCGCAAAAGCCAGACTCTGTTTGTTGCCCCAACTCCGCAATACATACTTCCAGCTGTACACTGTCAATGCAAACATCTGTAGGCAACTCTATTATTTCTTGTTTCGAAGGAGGAAGAGTTTCCAAGAACTTTTTAGGATCTCGGAAATCATATGACTGGATCTGCTCATTCAAATCTTGAATCTCCTTCTCAAGTTTTTCAACAATTAACTCACAGACACCAGTTTTAGTTTCAAGAGGGAACTTTGGAGATTTCAAACATTGAAGCAAGGCACTAAAAAATTCTTCATTAATTTCAATATCCACTAACCACTCTCTAACTTCGTTTACAGCTTCACAAAGTGCAGGGTTTGCCACATACCCTACCATTGCATAGATGGATCAGCGAGCACTAGAATGTCTGGATCGAGTTGGAGTCGCCAGGTGAATGTTTCAACCTTCATATGTGTCTGACTGTTGTCCACCATCGGCATCAGATCTGCAACTTGATTTCATGTACTAGGACAAGACAATCAACAAGTCGAATGTCACATCAACAGCAAACCATCTCCCCAGTATGGTCGCCACTATGTTAGTGCTCAAATCTACCTTTGGAGTTTTGAACAAATGAAGTTGTTTGCCTCTTTTATATGTGAAGAAAAAATCTCACCAAATCAGATTTGATTTAAATTGGTTCAATAACCCACTTTATAATGTTTGGCACTTTTTCACCTTTGGTCTTTTAATACAATACTGCTTTTTGACTTTCTCTTGCTTCTTCTAAGGTTTGGACTGATAGTATTTTGTTGATTTTTGCAGGGATACCTGTGATATGATCTGGCAAAGGAGACCAGGGCTGCGCCTGGACAATTCAAGAACTGAAATTTTTGAAAATTTATTACAAAAAATGAAATGTCGACTTATCTTCAAAACAAAGTTTTGAAGAGAAGTCCTAATCTATCCATATAATGATAAAAATCTTTGAGATAACCACTTATCGAGGACCTCCCTCTAGCCTGTTGGCTTTATTAGACTTTGCAAAAACCAAATTGACTTAACCCTAGACCTAATGACCGAGAACACTTGTCATGACCTAGGAATTGAAATAGGGTTGCAAATGACCTTTCAAGACTTGATTTTTATGAATAGACCTGAGCCAGCAGTGCCAATCACAAGGGGAATGAGTGACACAAACCTTTCCTTCATATTTATGGCATGCCTTACGAAATGCAACTGATCGAAACTGATGGGACACCTAAACATGAAATGCAAAAAGAGTTCTGATCTCTGACGAAGGGATAACCAGACTGACTCTAACAACTAGGACTGTAAAGTTGATTTCAAAGCCCCATTAGAAATGATTCAAGTTTCCCCAACAAAGTTTCTCTCCACCCCAAACTACACTACTTTTGTGATAGGTGTGTTCAAGGATACTTCATTGAGATGAATGGAAAGCAATCTCACATAAAGCATGCTTTTACCAAACATCGTTTAATGGAAATGCAATAGAGAGGAGTTGAATTGATGTTTTCAAACATCAATTAATGGAAATGCAATAGGGAGGAGTTGAGTTGTTGCTTTCAAACAATATAGATCTTGAAACAGTTGTTGTCCCGGATTTAATAATCTATAGGGAATTACAAAAACCAAGTTTATTTTGTCAAACAATATAGATGTGGAAACAAAGAGAACTTTTGTGTCAAAAGTTAATAAGAAAAGATTAGGTTATGAGTTGGTTGAGTGCTTCTGATCCCTACATTGGTTGTCTTTACTAGGTCACTGTCTATAATCAAATTGGCAGGTATATGTGAGGTAACATCCACAAAATGTGAAAAAATGCCCGCGATTTTTGCCTTGAAAGAAAAGGAAACAATTACCTTTTCTATCTCTGGCTTTTCCATTTCCTGAATGAGTTTTTATTAGATTAAAAGAACTAATGATTTGTGTATGCTTTTGCAATCACTTATTAGATTATAAAATGGAATTTCAGTTACTTGCATAAAAGAATTGGACTCAAATAAATTTTTGATATTAAAAGTGGTGCCATTATTATTATTTGATGGTGTTTAAATGAAAATGTTGTACTAATTTTATCACTTATTTTTATATGTAGATAGATGGCTTAAAGTAGTTGAAGGTTGGGAAAGTGCTTGTAATAAAGTTCCCATACAAAATTGATAGAAGTTCTCAGAATAAGATTTGTGTATTTTTCTACCTACCAAACACCATGAGAAAATCACAAATCAATACCATTGTCATCATCATCTATGTTAGCGTCTTATTACTGAGTTTCTCCTTCATTATTCTCCTTAGGCAGAGGCATTTAATTGTAAACTAGAACATTGAAACTTTCGATGTAATATAGCTAGTAATCAGGATGATTTTAGTGGTCACCGCTTGAGACCCATTATGCGACTTGGGGAATGAGTCATTCGTCTCTAGGACCTCGACAAAGATAGATCTCGTGCTCTAGTTGAAATCCAAGACTGGTAGCACTGTGTGGTAGACAAAAGACAGATAGCCAGGTGTGACACACTTGGGGCAAGGTTTGTCAACACTTTGTGCTCATGCGAAGGTCATGAGAAGTGGGCTTGCCTTGTGGCATTTACTTTGGAGAGTTTGGTGGACCGTATGCGCATACATTCAACAAAAAGTTATGTTTGTGGTGAGATGATCTTCTCAAATCTTCTGATCCTTCGGTATACTTTGCACCTTTTAGAGCATTGCCAATTTTATTTTTGCTAAATTATATGTCGCTCGTTCCTAAATCAATTTTTATACCTATATATTTGACTTTTTCCATTTTATATATTTTTATTAGTTAATATTTTATAAGATATTAATTCAAAATATTTTTTATTTTATATATGTTTTTATTTTTAATCCATATTATATGTGTTATTCATTCACAAAGAATTGGTTATCACAAGAGTTTGTATACAATGGTTCAATCATAATAAAAATAGAAAAAAACCATGGATAATAGTTCAACTTTTTCTTCCAAAT
Source organism: Pinus taeda (assembly GCA_000404065.3). NCBI lineage: Eukaryota > Viridiplantae > Streptophyta > Pinopsida > Pinales > Pinaceae > Pinus > Pinus taeda. The sequence goes on along the minus strand of APFE031493443.1, from coordinate 21,989 downwards.
TAGAAAAGACTCGTAAATAATAATTCAACATTTTTTTAATAAAAGATTTTCGGGTTTGAAATTTATTTTAATTCCTTTAAATTTAATATTTATTCCCAAAATAGAAAAGACTTTGAAGTTATGGGATTTGTTTCGATTAGTTTTAAAATAAAACAGCGAAATAAAAAAGTTTAACAAAAAATTTGGTTATAATTTTGATTTTGATTTTTGAAGTTACATCAAAATTAAAATTATGCATATATTTACTTTAGTAAAAGTAAGTTATAAAATTACACATAAATGTGAGATAACATAGTTTTTTACATTTCATAGGATGTTTTTAATGCGATTTTTTGGTCTTTTGGGTGCTGGAATCCAGTCGAAAAATTTAAGGTGAAACTTTGATTTGTGTTATTTAAATTGGTTTTCTTATTATATATATGGACTCGGCGCCCTGAAAACCCCTTCAGGTACTTGGATCGTGCAATAGTTACCCATCAAACTTGTGAATTCAATAATTTTCTGCCAGATTTTAGAAAAATTAGACCTGCAAAAATCCCTGAAAAAACTTCCAAAAAAATCATACTAAAAACAACTCGTTTCATATAAATGTGCATTTCTTATTTAAATAATTTTGCATTTCTTATTTAAAATTGTATAATGTGCCATGTAAATTTCATTTTGGATTGCAGTGAGTTGTCCTTCGGGAAGTTTTGTCACAATTGTGCTAATTGTATCTTGTCTCAAATTTGGGGCTCAAAGATTCTTGCACCTCACATTACAAAAATCTTCAACATCATACAACAAGGGCTCCCAACAGAGTGGACAACTATTTTGGCAATACCTCTTTTCAAGATCGGTGACGTCAATAATCCCTCCAATTATAGGACCATCATGATAAACCCTTTGTTTGCAAAGCTATTTGGAAGCATGCTAGAAAACAAAATTAGCAAGTGGGCAGAAGAAAGAGATAAGCGTGCTAAAGGGCAAGCAGGTTTTAGACCTAAACATTCCACAGTTGATCGTTGTATAACTTTAAGGCACATCATCGAAAAAGTTTGGGAGAAAAAGGAAGAAGTCTTTTATTGCTTTGTTGATTTTAGAAAAGTGTTTGACTTGATTCCTAGGGATAAGTTTTGGCACGGTAAGGAGGAACTTGGGGTTCCTAGACATTTGAGAGTAGTTGTGCATAGGCTGTATGAAGAGGTGAAAGACAAAATTAGAACTTTAGCAAGCATGTCCCGACTCTGAGTTAGAACCCGACAAGGGGAAAGACAAAGGGAAGCAGATTATCGATGCGTAGCCCAACGCCACCGTTGCCACCACGAATATCCAGAAGGAGGAACCCGAAGATCCAGAGGAGGAGGAGCGTCTCTTCCACTCCCAAATATGGGTAAAGGGCTCCTCGCTACAGTTCATTGTCGACAGCGGAAGCCAAAAGAACCTCATTTCGGCAAAGGTCGTGAAGTGGTTGGGCTTACCGACCACAGCACATCCATAACCATACACCATCGGGTGGCTTCACCAAGGACGAGATCTTCGCGTGAGCCAGCAATGTCGCCTTCCATACAACATCAAGCCCTTCACGGATGAGGTATTGTGTGACATTTCTCCCCTTGAAGTTTGTGATGTATTACTCGGACAACCATATTTGTGGAAGCGGCATGCTGTGTATGAATCAAGGCCCCGTGTTGTTATTATTACATTGGGAAATAAGTTGTTAAGGATACCAGAGGTAGCACCACCTGCCGCCATCTCTTTGATTACTGCAAAACAATGCAGTAAGATCATTTCCAAAACCAGGAAATTTGTTTTCCTGACGATACGCCCTCGAAAGAAGAAGAAGACAGTGGCCGTGGCCTCCAAACGGGGTCCCTCGGCACGGCAGCTACAGATGGACAAGATTGTGGAGGAGTACGAAGACATCTTCACCTCCCCGACAGGGGTTCCTCTGCACTGTCAAGTCAAGCACTCCATCGATCTGACCCCAGATGCACCGCTACCCAATGGACCAATTTATTGGCGATCTGTTCTGGAGAACAATGAAATCAGGAGGCAGATTCAGGAGCTCCTGGAGAAAGGTCACATCCGTCCGAGTTCTTCGCCCTGTGGGAGGCCAATAGTGTTGGTACAGAAGAAGGATGGTA
>APFE031493443.1:2488-19843 GCA_000404065.3 Pinus taeda | reverse complement strand
CCTGCACAAGTACATCCAGGAAGAAATAAAATTCCTAAACATCCCCTCGCTCGGCGCAGCATACCGGTATGCCGTCAAGGTCGAACAGAAGTTGAAACAAAAGAAGCGAGATTTTGGATCTGCGAATCCAAAGTAGGGGAAAGGTGCCCCTAAACCACAAAACAAAGGAAAAAGCCAAGGCGGGACAGCCCAAGACAACCAGCCGAAGCTGCAAGCAAAGAACAGCGCCGCGAAGCCGAGAAAGGACACTGGAAAATGGTGCGAGTTCCATAAGAGCTCCACTCACAACACAAGTGAGTGTCGGGCCAAGCAGTCAAGGGTGGCTAAGCTAAAGTTTTCAGAATCAGATGCAAGTTCTGACTCTGAGTCAGAACCCGATAAGGGTATGAAAAAGGGAAGCAGATCATTAATGCGGACCCCAGCACCACTGTTGCTACCGCAAGGATCCAGAAAAATGAACCCGAAGATCCAGAGGAGGAGGAGCGTCTCTTCCACTCCCAGATGTGGGTAAAGGGCTCCCCGATACAGTTCATTGTTGATAGCGGGAGTCAAAAGAACCTCATTTCAGCAGAGGTCGTGAAGCGTTTGGGCTTACCGACCACAGCACATCCACAACCATACACCATTGGGTGGCTTCACCAAGGACGAGATCTTCGCGTGAGCCAGCAGTGTCGCCTTCCGTACAACATCAAGCCCTTCACGGATGAGGTATTGTGTGACAATGCTCCCCTTGAAGTTTGTGATGTATTACTAGGACAACCATATTTGTGGAAGCGGCATGCTGTGTATGAATCAAGGCCCCGTGCTGTTATTATTACATTGGGAAATAAGTTGTTCAGGATACCAGAGGTATAACACCGCCTACCACCATCCCTTTGGTTACTACAAAACAACGCAGTGAGCTCATTTCCAAAACCGGGAAATTTGGTTCCCTAATGATACGCCCTCAAGGAAAGAAGAAGACGATGGCCACGACCTCCAGACAGGGCCCCTCCGCACGACAACTATAGATGGACAAGGTCGTGGAGGAGTACAAAGACATCTTCACCTCCCCCGCAGGGGTTCCTCTGCATTGTCAGGTCAAGCACTCCATCGATCTGACCCCAAGTGCGCCACTACCCAATTAACCAAGCTATCGACGCTCCGTTCTGGAGAACGATGAAATCAAGAGGCAGATTCAGGAGTTGTTGCAGAAAGGTCACATCCGTCCGAGTTCATCGCCCTGTGGGAGCTCGATCGTGTTGGTACAGAAGAAGGATGGGACTTGGAGACTCCGTATTGACTATCGGGTGCTGAACAAGATCACTATCCGTAATAGGTACCCGATCCCACGGATTGATGACCTCCTGGACCAACTAAAGGGGGAAAAATATTTCAGCAAGATCGATTTGAAGTCAGGATGTCACCAGGTACCAATCGAACCCTCTGATGTGTGGAAGACTGCCTTCAAAGCCAAGGAGGGCCTTTTCGAATGGTTGGTTATGCCTTTCGGATTGACCTGCAACCTTCATGAGGCTAATGGATGACATCTTGCAGCCATTTACCAACTCATTTGTAGTGGTATACTTGGATGACATCCTGATCTTCAGCCAGAGTTGGGAAGAGCACCTCCACCACATCCGACAGGTTCTCCAAACACTATAGCAACACAAGTTATGTGCCAATTTGGAGAAATGCACTTTTGGCATAACCCAAGTTCAGTATCTGGGATACATTATTGATGAACAAGGGGTGCATGTGGATCCAACCAAGATCCAAGTCATTCGGGATTGGTCATCTCCAACCACTCTGACAGAGCTCCGCAACTTTCTAGGTCTTGCCAACTTCTATCGTAGGTTCGTGTTGGGATTTTCTCATATCACTTGGCCCTTGAGTCAAGTCACCAAGGGAGGAGCAAAAGCAAAATTCTTTTGGTCTGAATCTCAACAGAACACATTCAAAGAGTTGAAAGATCACCTCTGCTCGGCACTAGTGCTCGCATTACTAGACTTGCAACAACCATTTGAGGTTGAGACAGATGCCTCTAACTATGCTATTGGGGCAGTCCTTACTCAAACATGGGCATCCAATGGCATATCATAGTGAGACACTTTCAGACATAGTCCAGAAGTATCCCACTTATGACAAAGAGATGTATTCCATTGTGCAGACCTCTCGACAATGGAAGCATTACATTTTGGGGAAGGAAACAGTCATCCACACAGACCATTGACCCCTGCAGTTCATACAAACCCAAGGGAAATTGCAGAATGGTCGCCATCAGAAGTGGTCCACATACCTGCAACAATTCCATTTGAATATCTAGTATAAGAAGGGCAACACCAATACTGTTGCAGATTGCCTCAGTCGACCATCAATCATGGTGTTAACCACCGTGCTCAACTCTTGTGGGCACGAGACTTCTGATTGGCCACTTCTCTACAAAAGCAACCCAAAATTCGGCCACACATACCAGACACTCTTGGAGGGTCAGCATGTTCCAGATTTTCACCTCTAGGATGTTTGTTATGCCACCTGGGTCACCTTTGTGTTCCTTCAAGCGAGTGTTCCAAGATGATTTGGAAGCACACTACAGTCGGGCTACTGGGCATTTCCGGGTTGAGAAAACAGTGGCAGTATTGCAGAAGTATTTCTATTGGTCAAATCTTCGACAGGATGTTGGGAAGTACATCAGATCATGCACTACCTACGCCATTGACAAACCAACCATCAAGAGGTAAGGCCTCTATACCTTGCTGCCTACCCCTAGTCGACCTTGGGAATCCATCTCCATGGATTACATGTCAAGCCTTCCTTCCACTAAGTATGGAAACGACTGTGTTTTTGTGGTCGTTGACAAGTTCTCGAAGATGGCCATTATGGCGGACTGCAAGAAGAATATCACAACAGAAGTCATTGTTAAACTCTTCTTTGAACGAGTGTGGGTACACTTTGGGATCCCATAGTCTATCATCTCAAATCAGGACAATAGGTTCCTCGATACATTTTGGTCCAGTCTCTGGTTGATGCTGGACACCAAAATCACTAAGTCCACAGCCTTCCATCCTCAAACGGATGGCCAGACAGAGGTTATCAACATGATGATCGTACACATTCTGTGCATGTACAACTCAAAGCATCAACGCACATGGACGAGAGCCCCCCCTATGTTCAACACAGCTACAACCGGGCTCTCCACAGCTCGACTGGCCACAACCCTTTTCTGGTGGGCTTGGGATTCCAACCACTATGTCCCATTGATGTGGCCATGCCATTTGCAGCTACTCACGCAGATTTGGCTCATGTCCAGTCCAAAACAGATAAAGCAAACAACTTCATTGAGCACATCCAACATATTCACTAGCAGGTCCATGACATTCTGGAGAAATCAAATGCCAAGTACAAGCAGGGCCATGATCAACATTGGCCACAAGTTTTAGGTGGGCGACAAAGTCTGGTTGCATTTGCAAAAGGAACGCCTTACCGGAGCTTATCAGAAACTAAGACCACTCCGATATGGTCCTTACACCATTACCAAGGTTGTGGGAGACAATGCATTTGAGCTCAACATTCCCCCATTCCTTGGCCTGCACCCAGTGTTCAATGTGGACCGCCTTCAGTCGTACTTTCCACCATTACTAGACACATCCGACATTACAACTCACACCCATAGAGTTAAATCCAGATTGCATGGAACAAGCTGCAACTGATCGGATCATGGACACATAGATCAAACACACTCGCCAGCAAAATAATCAAGTTGTTAAAGCAGGGCAACTCCTTCACCAGGGCAAGTGGCTCATCAGGGACCAAGTTTAGTAGAAGTTTCCTCATCACATGGAGGAACTCAATGCAATGGGGACCATTGCTTCCTAAGGGGGGAGGAATGATCCAGGTGGATATTGGTGGCCACCCGCCAAATCCACTTGGACCCCCACCACTGTTTCTTTCAGCTTTTCAGTTTCCTTAATTGTAGCATAGTTTACTATTTTTAGCAGTTTTTTTTCAGGTCCTGAACTTCCAGAGCCGTTTTGAGGCCCTAAACGACATTTTTTGGGAAAATTGGGAGCAACATAATTCCATGGACCGATGTTTCTCTTCCCGGAATTGTAGTTCTCGGATAGATCTTTCTAATGAGATGTTGTGCACGTCAAACAAAGATCGTGTGCCAAAGTTACGACCCCGGGAAGTTAATGTACCAATTTACCCAAATAGGGCCCACAGTTTGGCTTTTCATCTTCTAGAGTTAGGCTTTTGGATATTTAGGGTTTTCCATTGTTTCTGAACAATAAATAAGCCTTCTAGCCTATTGTAACATAGTTCAGAGGCATGTAGTCGCCGCATCTCTTCTCAGAGATAAGCTACCATCGCTCTAGCTAGTTTATTTCCATTTCTGTTTGTAAGCATATTTCAGTGTTTTACATTAATGAACTGACGTATTATTTCTGTTGCATCTCTGTGTTTATGGTAATCTCTATAATTTGTTGTGTTCCTGTTTAAATCTGGATCATTGAGGAGTGGTTAAATTTGCAAGGGGGTGATGGTATCTATTTGGGCAAGTTTGTTATAAGGCTTGTTTTGTATATAGATGACCTTATTGTGATTGTTAAATCGGCTTTTGGTTTGCAAGAGCACTTACTATCCCTTGAGAATTTTTGTGGAAGTGTGGGGATGCAAGTCAATATCAGCAAAATGAAAGTAGTGGTCTTCTCTAAGAAAAGAAAACATAACCAGCATAAGTTCTACTTTGAAGGAAACATTTTGGAAGAAGTTGCAGATTACAAATTCCTCGAAATTGACTTTAGCAAAAATCTAAGATGGAATGGTTGTAGAAAGAAAATAACTTTGGGGGGTTCGAAAGCATTTTATGCCTTTTCAAAATAGGTGTAGAGAGGTAGAGTTATGGGACTGGAAAACCACTCAAACTCTTTCTGGGCTTCTAGTGATTCTGGTCATTCTCTATGGTTGTGAATTATGGGCTAGCAGTACATTCGACATGCAGTGGAGACAACTTGAGAAAATTCAGAAGCGTTTGATTACAAACAAATTTAAGATTAAAAGTGCAGTTCCTTATGATTATCTTGTTAAGTGAAACAAGCACTGCTCCTACTGAAGCAATTGCTATCGTGCGAGTCATAAGGTATTTAAAAAAAAACTTGAGCAAATGGAAGAGGGTAGATGGCCTAAGGTTGTCTTTAATGATAGATTGTGCAAAAGTGAAAAATCTTGGATGCAACAAAATAACAAATGGTTTAATAAATGGGATATTTGCTTGAATGTGTGTCCCATAAACAACAAAGACATAAAAGCTTTTGTTATGGAAAAGTTCCACAAGCATACTTGGGATAAGGAGCTAGGAAGAAAGAAAAATTATTATTGAAGTGTTTAATCCCACTCAATCATCAACCAAAAGCATACATAGAGGCCAATATCTCTTAGAGAGCCAAAATTCTTATTACTCAGTTAAGGACTAATTTTCATCAACTCTGTTGTGAAACAGGGCATTGGAAAAGGCCAAAGGAAGTGTGGGAGGAAAGGGTATGCATTTTTTGTTCTTCTGGAAAAGTGGAAACAAAAAAAAAAATCATTTTAGAATGTGAGCCCTTCAAAGACAACATAGAAAGTTATGTATATATGCTGGCAGCTAGCTTTTGGGATAATCTATTTAGCGAGAGGTTTGTTGAGAAGTTGGGAGCACTTATTTTGAAGCTTCACAGAAAAAATGCCAAATACATCAAACAGATGAAGAAGTAGTATGTCCCATAAGTTATCTTTAGCCTCGTGGACGTTAAAATAATTTCTTTCTTTCTTTTTTCTATGATAATATAAATATTTATGCAAAGATTTTTTATTTTACTTTAGCTTTTATGATCCTAAGTTTTGTTATATGAGATTTGCATTTTCCTTTTTTATTAGGTTGAGTGTATTGGTTTTAGTTGAGTATGGTTTAAAACAAAATAAAAATAATAATGAACAAACTTTTGCTATATTCCATGTTATCTCATGTTGTGTATTTTTATTGGTGTATAATATATTTGTAGTTATTGTTTCTTGGATAAATATTGTTTTAAATATCATTAGTAACATAGTTTAATATTTTTAATGGATGATTATATTGTATACATTAAATGTGTTTATTTTTGGTAATGTTATAAATTTAGTTAATGTGAGATAAGGTATTTTAGTTTTTTTTAATCAGGGTTTTCAAAAAAAATAGGGCATGGAAACTTAGGTTGGGTAAGTAAGAACATTAGTTCATGGAAATTTAAGCTAGGGTGATTTAAGTTTAGGTTGGGTAAGTTATGTTTAGAGAGTAAATAGGGTATGTTACTCTAGGGTAAGATAGGTTACTCCATGTATATAAGGTTAAGGGAGTGTAGATTAATTTAGTTAACTTAACCTCGGAAATATAGGCTAAGGTAATCTAAGTTTAGGTTGGTAAGTTATGTTTAGAGAGTAAATACCCATATTACTATAGGTTAACATAGGTTAGGATAAGGTGGTGTAGATTAATTTAGTTAAGCTAGGTTAGAGAAATAGTGATGATGGGTAGCGTAAGGTAGGTAGGGTATAATAGGTTAGATAGAATAGGTTAGTTAATAGTGTAGAAAAAGTTAAATCAATTAAGATAGGATATCACATATTTTGCTTTTCTATTTTAAAATTAATTAATACAAATATTATAATTTGAAATTTTTATATTTTGAAAAAATGTGGAAGTATTATTTTAGATGGTGTAATTTTTGAATAATAATACTAGTCTATTTAAGAATATATTATAAAATATTAAAATTATTATTTAATAGAGTTTTTTTTTTCTATTTTTAATATAATTATACCAATATTAAAATAAATAAAAACCTATGCTAAGAATAACACATAAAATAGTGATTAAAATGAAAATATTATATAATGAAAAAAAAATCCAAATTAATAACATATAAACTAATATGTAAAACAATGTATAAAAAATATAAAAAATTACAAAAATATATAGAATGTACAAAATTTATATTATTAAACTCAAGCTTTTGTGATCTATATTTTTGATTATTTGAGACATTTTCCAAAAAAATCATATTGGTAGAATTAAGCCCACATTTTCAAAATCCACCAGTGTACTACATTCTATTAATATTATCTAATTTAAATAATTTAATATTTTTCTATTACATTTAATTCCGTTGACTTAATATTGTTTTTTTGAATAATCAGTTTTTTTAATACTTAATAAGGGTCATGTTGGTTATTTATATTAATACTATAATTTGATTTATTATTTTATTATTAAATTAATAATAAAAAATAAAATAATAGTCCCAGTCAAAAATAGTCGTTTTTTTAGCTAACTCCCTATTTAATTTGGAGCTATGATCTGATTTTTCACTTTACCCTGATGATGAACCACACACGCATCAGCCTAATTCTACTAATGTGATTTCTTCTAAAAATGTCTTCAAATAATCTATACTAATTTATAAAAACATGTATAAATTAAAATTTAAGAAATATATAAAATATAATTTAAACTATATAAGATCGAAACAGTTAAACATGTATAAATTAAAGTTTAAGAAATATATAAAATATAATTTAAACTATATAAGATCGAAACAGTTAAACCACGCTTATAGCTATAACAAAGAGAAATGCAATTAATAAAAAGTTGGTTGGTTTTTTCTTTTCTCGAAACACAAAGATATACACCTAAACTATAAATGGTGGAGGTCAGTTGAATTAAAATCACAAGCGTGAAGATGAGCAGTTAGAGAAAAGAGAAATGCAATTAATGAAAAGAGAAAAGATTATTGGGGCTGTGCAAATTTGAAAGGATCTGGTACTACCGATCCCCATTTTATGAGTTTTGCGTGGGTGATATATGACAAATTACTTAGCATCAAACGCAAGAGGCTTACTCGTGTTATTAACACGAAATAAGAGGCTACAGTTAATAAATTGTGTCATTTAATCATGTGGGAAAGTTGATTATATTGTTTCAAGAAACCTCAAAGGGAAGGAGCCCTTTGGAAGTCATCTTTATTCAGCGCGAGAATCATAAAACCGTGCCTGTAAAATGCATTGTTTCACCGTCAGATGTGAAGTGGGTGGTCTCCAGGACAGCTAATATGGTTACTTATGTTTATGTTTCAGGGTCTATGTTTCACTATATTACTGACAGAGATGGTGAATTACTTTTATTTTTCTAGGTGACGAGCAAATTATACATGGTTGGTTACATTGGCAAAAGGCGCCATGCTCTGCCATGATTCCTCTACCTAGAATATAAATTTAATTAATCTCTGAATATAATCAATAGTGATTTTATATTTCCGAGCAGAGTTTGATAGGATATGAGTGTAAATGGTAAATCCATTTTTGTCAAATAGCTTAAGGTGAAAAGAGGCATATTTGCAAACGTGTAAGGTGAAAAGAGGACAATGACAATTCAATTGGATGCTTATATCACAGTGCAACAACTCACTAGAGCTTTTGGCACTTCCAAAATCACATAACTTTAGTTGATGATTGTGAGGATTGACCTGTTCAAAATATCATTTCAGAAATATTTGACAAGCTCATTGGGGTACAAAAACCATGCTACTCATGAACAATAGAGTATGTTAATTGTATAGCAAACATACCATCTTTCCAATTACAAATTTGACAAGAATCCAGCAATAATTTCAGGCACAGTGAAAATTGTCTGTGTTGGAATAATTCCATTGTTTTTTTTTTCCCAATTTTAAATTAAACCAGATCATCCAAAACAGTCAGAGTTCGAGATCAATCAACACTCTGACTGAACTGTACAGCAGACTTCGGCAGGGTAGGGAAGTCTGCTATAGGTTTAGGCAGCTCCTATAAACAACCATTTATCACTCAAGTCTAATTATCCCAAACCAGCTTTAAATGAATCACCAGCTCTAGGTTGATCCAACCCTTTCATACCTCTTTGATATCCCATTTTTATATATCCTTTAATTTGAGAAAAACAATTTTTTTTCATCCACTGAGCGAGGATTTTGAATTCTTCACTTCCACTCAATAGGATATTTGGAAATATTTGTTATCTCAAAATATATAAGCAAGACCTATTTCCCCGTTTCCAACTAAGGTGATCAATAATAAGAGGGGTTGCTTCCTTTCACAGCGTTCAAATAGTAAAACCTAGACCTGTCCAATAAGTTGATTCTACCTTGAGAAGAGAATTCTTGTTGAATATTCCGGCAGAAAGCCAAATTTCCACCACACACTGAAATCTGAAATAAGTATCCAAACGATTGTAGCTCTAGGAGCAATATTCATAAATAGAGGGTCTTAGACTGCCAATCCCCCATTAACCGTTGGGAGACAAATTACATTCCAGTTTACTAAATGGAATTTTCTTTCATTATTCCTCCCTCCTTGCCATAGAAACTTGTGAATTAATAAGCTCATATGATTGAGCACAACTTTTGGGTCTAGAAGGTCAGAGTATAGGTAGACAGGAAGCGACAATAGAACATATTTAACTATCACAACACATCCTAATGAAGAGAGCCATTGAGCATCCCAGGCTTGAAATTTCTTCGAAAATTTATTTGAGGTATTGATTCAACTCTCCATATTAGAGGCACCGATCAAAATGGGGATTCCTAGATATTTAAATAATTTCCATTCCATTCTAAAGGGAATCCAAAAACCGTCACAATTTCATTAATATTTTGAAGTGGACAGTTCCATCCTATGATTAGGCTCTTTGTTTTATCAATGAAGCCCCCCAATAGGTCTAGATATTGATCAAACACTGGTTTGAATCACCGAGCAATAATTTTGGAGGCTCCCCCTAACAACAATGTATCGTCACCAAACTGGGAATGATACACATATTTATTGTTGTTTTCTATACTTAGTCCTCATATTCTCCCTTCTCTTCCCTTCTTCCCATCTCTAGGTTCCTTATTAAGTTTTCTGCCACTAATCTATTAAGGTTTCTACTACTAGGAGCTTGTATTGAAAGCCTGCCTCAAACCCCCAGACGTGGAGAAAAGATTACAGGGGAGTCCATTTACTAAAGGAGCTATCCACAGGCTTCCAATACAATCTCTAGTCCAATTTATGAACTCATTACAGAAACCCAACTTTTCCATCACCGAGAATAAAAAGGAGTGATGGATTCTATTGAAGGTGTTTTCCATGTCATGTTTGATAATCATTCCTGGCTACCCCATTTATTTCTTGAATAAATCTTCTCCTGAACAAGAATGATGTTGTCTATGATTTATCGATGCTTCATGAAACCAACTTGGTTTCTTGATAAGCAAAGTGCCAGGGCATCAACTCGGTATCATGTAACATGTCACCCAGATTATTGGGGCTGTGCAAATTTGAAAGGATCTGGTATTACCAATCCCCATTTTATGAGTTTTGCGTGGGTGATATATGACAAACTACTTAGCATCAAACACAAGAGGCTTACTCGTGTTAGTAGGCTACAGTTAATAAACTGTGTCATTTAATCATGTGGGAAAGTTGATTATATTGTTTCAAGAAACCTCAAAGGGATGGAGCCCTTAGAAGTCATCTCTATTCAGCGCGAGAATCATAAAACCGTGCCTTTAAAATGCATTGTTTCATCGTCAGATGTGAAGTGGGTGGTCTCCAGGACAGCTAATATGGTTACTTGTGTTTATGTTTCAGGGTTTAAATTATGTTTCACTATATTACTGACAAAGATGGTGAATTACTTTTATTTTTCTAGGTAACGAGCAAATTATACATGGTTGGTTACATTGGCAAAAGGCGCCATGCTCTGCCATGATTCCTCTACCTAGAATATAAATTTAATTAATCTTTGAATATAATCAACAGTGATTTGTATATTTCTGAGCAGAGTTTGATAGGATATGAGTGTAAATGGATTTCTGAGCAGAGTTTGATAGGATATGAGTGTAAATGGTAAATCCATTTTTGTCAAATAGCTTAAGGTGAAAAGAGGCATATTTGCAAACGTGTAAGGTGAAAAGAGGACAATGACAATTCAATTGGATGCTTATATCACAGTGCAGCAACTCACTAGAGCTTTTGGCACTTTCAAAATCACATAACTTTAAATGATGATTGTGAGGATTGACCTGTTCAAAATATCATTTCAGAAATATTTGACAAGCTCGTTGGGGTACAAAAACCATGCTACTCATGAACAATAGAGTACGTTAATTGTATAGCAAACGGACCCTCTTTCCAACCACAAATTTGACAAGAATCCAGCAAGAATTTCAGGCACAATGAAAATTCTGTGTGTTGGAATGATTCCATTGGTTTGTTTTTCCCAATTTTAAATTAAACCAGATCATCCAAAACAGTGAGAGTTCCAGATCAATCAACACTCTCACTGAATTGTACAGCAGACTTCGGCAGGCTAGGGAAGTCTGCTACAGGTTTAGGCAGCTCCTATAAACAACCATTTATCACTCAAGTCTATTTCCCCGTTTCCAACTAAGGTGATCAATAATAAGAGGGGTTGCTTCCTTTCAAACCCCTAGACGTGGAGAAAAGATTGCAGGGGAGTCCATTTACTAAAGGAACTATCCACAGGCTTCCAATACAATCTCTAATCCAATTTATGAACTCATTACAGAAACCCAACTTTTCCATCACCAAGAATAAAAAGGAGTGATGGATTCTATTGAAGGTGTTTTCCATGTCAAGTTTGATAATCATACCCGGCTAACCCCATTTCTTTCTTGAATGAATCGCCTCATGAACAAGAATGATGTTGTCCATGATTTATCTATGCTTCATGAAACCAACTTGGTTTTTTGATATGATTGTAGGGAAAATCTTTTTGAGCATAATACTTAAATTTTTTGTTAGAAACATCTAGGCCAAATTACACATTGATATTGTCCAGAATTGAGAGAATGAGGACAACTATGTCTCCTTCAGAATTAGAGCTAAAAGGATGAGTTGGTATTGTCCCCAAACCTTCATTTAAATATGGAGGAGTTAAGCATTCACATTAAAAATTATAAAGAAGTCATCCAATCCCAGATCTTTAACAATGTTTAGGGACTAGATGGTTTCAATTGCGTCATCTTCCTTAATCGGCTTAACCAGATGAGAAAATTCCTGATACAAAATGATGGAGTTGAGACATGAGATGAAGTATTTCTACATTTCTGAGCCATTTACTTTGTCTCTAGAATATGGATTCTTGAAGAAGCAAAAGTCCTCTCTTAATTTCCAAGGAAAAACATATTTTAAGGTGACCTCCAGAAGAAATTTCCTTTACTCGATTCCCAGTTTCTCTTTATTTAGTATGCTTGTGAAAAAATATGTATTTATATCACATGCCTTTAACCATAGGCTTCGAGACATCAGATGCCAGTATTCTTCCTCGTTTCCTGTTGATTTTAAATATTTGGTTACTAGGTTTTTTTTCTTCTTCTAAGTTCTTGTGAGTGATTGGTCTGGACTCCATCAAGCCTTGATGATCTTCGATCTTTTGAATTATTTCTTTTATCTCTTGCTACAGGGGCCTGTAATTGATTTTGTCTCGGGTTCTAAGAGCATAATTCACCTCCTTCATATTTTATTCCCAAACAAAGGTAAAAGACTTGCAAATTGGCATAGCCCAAGCATGAGTTATCAGGTTAGCCTCCCTTTCCTTCTGGAGCCCCCCGGAATTAAACCAGAAAGGAATCAGATCTAAATCTTATGGAGAGTCCAAATCCAACCTGATGGGTTTGTGATCAGAATCCCCTTGAGCCAGAATACTAGAAAGACATTATATGCCATTTACCAACCAATTACTATGAAAGCGGTCTAACTTTGCTGCAATGTTGTCACTTCTCCAATTTTTCCAAGTATACTTACCCTTTTTTGAAAACCATTGAGAAGCTCCCACTCACTGATGATATCTTCCATTCTTTCACAGTGAGGATCCCTTACAATGCTTCCAACATGTTTTTCTAAGAAAGATACAAGAGAGGCTAAATCAAAGCAAACTATCAAACTTGGAAACCAACCTCAGATCACAAAATTTCTTTGAAACGTGGGCAACAAAGAAAATGCAAGATGTAAGGCTGGAGGAGGTAAGTATTCTCTCTGAAAATATAAATGAAAATTACATCGTTGAATATTAGGGAACTTGGAGACCTCATCAAACCAAAGGTAGTAAAAGCAGTAAAATAATTAGTGAATTTGAGGAAGCTGCAGGTCTTATTTCTCCAAGAAATAAAACTCGCTGAAGAAGAGACCATGGCCTTGTCACAAACAATTTGGAAAAATAGTTTGGTACCTTGGGTGTAGCGCAAAGATCTCAGGGAGATTTTGGTGACATTTTCAACCTTTGGTAAAAATACCGATTTACGCTAATATATAATGTCAAATTATGTTTTTGGGTGGCTATCAAAGTAGAAGATAAGGAGTCAAAAGAATCATTGTCCCTTATAAATGTTTATATGTCCCAGTGTGTAGAGTGAAAAAGGAGATTTTTGGTACTCGTTTAACACTCATAAAGGAGGGTCATATGTCCCAGTGTGTAGAGTGAAAAAGGAGATTTTTGGTACTCTTTTAACACTCATAAAGGAGGGTCACTAGCACATAGATAATGTGATAGGGAGTGCTTTTAACACAATTATTTTCAATTTTGAAAAACATGCTAGAAGCATTGTAAGTGATCTTCATTGTGAAAAAATGGAAGATTTCATCAGTGATTGGGAGCTTCTTAATGGTTTTCAAAAAATGGTAAGTATACTTGGAAAAATTGGATAAGTGACATTTCCCACATTCCAGCAAAGTTAGACCGCTTTCTCATCCTTAGTAATTAGTTGGTAAAGCAGTAGATTAGTATGTTAGACATATTTTCATTCAGGATCATTATGATTTTGTTTCATGATGACTCAAGATGGAAAATTAGTTTTGTTTCTATGAATTATCGTTTTCCATTACCTAACAAATATAGAGCATTGTAGTGTGCATTTAATATTATGATCCTCATGAAACATGTTACTAATTTGTAGTATGCATTTAATATTTTGGATGTTATTCCAAAAAAGAAATGAACATTGCCTAGTTGTTTAAATGACTAATCACAATTCTTCAATTCCATTTTGTTTACTAGTTTTTTTATCTTCAAAGATTGTTTATATATCATGATGCTTCTCGAATTTATGTCTTACAACGTTTCCTTTGCAACATTTGGTGCAATTGCTAGTTTACTTCATCTGTATATGATTTAGGTTTATAATTTTGAGTTCAACCAGGATAATATTTTCACTAGGATTTTCTCTCTTAAACATTGTGATATTTTAAATTAACTTTAGAAACTAAGTAATTTATATCAGCAAAAACGATTGTGTAAAAGATACCCCAGAGAGAATTAAGATAATGATGACTTTAAAAATTATATACTAATGAGTGGTATTATGGTTTGGCTTGGCTTGCAACCTCTTCCAGCCTTGTAGCTGTATGCTTTGACTCTTGTTCTTCAATTTCCATATTTTCAAAATTATATTTTCAAATTCTTATAAAAATCAATCAACATTAAATACCTTTATCTACTACCCTGCTTCCCATGTAATTTATTTAACACTAAACCACGCAAATTTTGGTGTCTTATCTTTTCAAAACATTAAATCTATTTATAACTTAAAAAATTTATTTTAAACAAAAAAAATCAAAATTATATCTTCAAATTTTTATTAAAAAGCAATTAACATTAAATACCTTTGGGTGTCTTATCTTTTCAAACCATTAAATCTATTTATAAATTAAAAAAATTATTTTAAACAAAAAAAATAATTCAAATTATATCTTCAATTTTTTATAAAAATCAATTAACATTAAATACCTTTATCTACAACTCCAGCTTCCCATGTAATCTACTTAATACCAAAACACACAAATATGGAATTTGGATGTCTTATCTTTTCAAAACATTAAATCCATTTATAAATTTTAAATATGATTTTAAACAAAAAAATGTAATTCAAAATTATATCTTCAAATTCTTATAAAAATCAATTAACATTAAATACCTTTATCTACTACCCTTGCTTCCCATGTAATATATTTAACACCAAAACACACAAATTTGGGTGTCTTATCTTTTCAAAACATTAAATCTATTTATAAATTCAAAAAATTATTTTAAACAAAAAAAAAAATTCAAATTCATATCTTCAAATTTTTATAAAAATCAATTAACATTAAATACCTTTGGGTGTCTTACCTTTTCAAAAATGAAATCTATTTATAAATTAAAAAAAATTATTTAAAAAAATTCAAAATTGTATCTTCAATTTTTTATAAAAATCAATTAACATTAAATACCTTTATCTACCAATGTGGCTTCCCATGTAATCTATTTAATATAAAAACACACAAATATGGAATTTGGGTGTCTTACCTTTTCAAACCATTAAATCCATTTATAAATTTAAAAAATTATTTTAAACAAAAAAAAAATAATAATTCAAAATTATATTTTCAAATTCTTATAAAAATCAATGAACATTAAATAACTTTCTCCACTACCCTTGATTCCCATGTAATCTTTTTAACACCAAAACACACAAATTTGGGTGTCTTATCTTTTCAAAACATTGTATCTATTATAAATTAAAAAAAAAAAAATTAAAAAAAAAAAATTCAAAATTATATCTTCAAATTTTTATAAAATCAATTAACATTATAGATAGATCATTTGGAGAGTGAAAACGTCTTTTCGGAGGAGAGTGCGAGGCACGAGGTATGAGGGTTTCAGAGAAAGGGAAGGGCTGAACAAACATCCCTACATGCAACATTGGAGCAAAGAAGAAGCGCCGAGAGCTTACACACATCTGCGGGAGGTTAAGCCAGAGATCTGCATACATTTGTTGAGGAGAGGGAGCAGGAAGAAGCGGGCGCTGAAGGTTTAATGGCAGAAGGTGTGGGGAGGGGAGAGATCCCCTCCTATAAGAATATGCAACGGGAAAGGCAAGCAGGGAACGAGTGCGGAATGGGCTAAAGGCAAAAAACAGAGAGTTCCCAGCAAAGGGAACCTGTTGGGTCCCTATAATACTAGTGATTACCCAATTACTATTGTAGTTATACCCCTTATTAATATTGTTGTGCCCCTATTGCCCCCATATTGTTATTACTGTGCCCCATAGAATCCCTTTATTGTTATTTTTGTGGGCTTTATATTATTATTGTTAGGTCGGCTAGATTATATTGTGACTCCTTAGACTCCCTATATATAGAAAGGAGGTTTTGTCATTTGAATCATCGAAGAATTGTTCATTTATGTAATGTAAAGGAGGTTTCCCCCTTGAAGAGGCTGAATTCTAAGGCGTTGATCTATCTTTTCTATCTTTTCTTGAGCTGGTTTCATAACATTTAGTATCAGGGCTTTGGATTCTAGGGTTTCGCTGTTCCAAACAGATCATTGTGGCATTTTCGCTATAACTTTTTTCTGTGACGTTTCAGAAGTCTAAAAAAAAACCCATTTGAGAAGAAATCACGCTAAAACTTGGGTCCGAATTTCAAATCTTTTCACGTTATATTTGTAGTGATATGATATGAGGAAGTTGATCTTTTTGCAGACTCCTGAATTACATTCCAAACAGGTGACCTGGGGAAAATCGTTATAACTTTCTCGCTGGGGATCGGATTGAAATTTTGTAAGAAGGTGCAGAAAGAGGATGGATTGTAGTTTCTTGTATGCATTTTTTAGATCCAAAGGTCGAAACAGTGACTCGTGCCACGTCATACAAGTTCGCTCTACTGAACTAGTCTATAATCAAGGCACTGTGGGAGATTTCGCATAACTCTTCCTTGGAGAATCCAATTTGGGTCAGAATTGTGTCATTGGAAAGAGGACACAGAGGGCTACTACAGGTCACCAATTCAGAACTAGATGATCGGAAAGTACAAAGATACATCAAAGGCAATATCGAGCTCCTACAAAGTGAAAAAAGGTGTGTAGATTTTCTTAAATTTTTGCTTAAGCTTGGTTTGAAAATTTATTTTGAAGGAATTCAAAGGGCATAGTAGAGCATTATTATCGGTAACTGATGCCTCGCTAAAAGAAAATGCAAACATCTAGTAAGGAACCTGAAAGCTCTAGCATGACTCATGAAGAAGAGGAAGAAATGCAACATGATATATCAAAATTACAAGACCAAGTGCAACAACTGTCCCTTACAAAAAAAGGAACATAATCTAAGATGGATGGTTTAAAGAAAGATGTAGAAGCTAAGATGGATGTTTTAAAGAAAGGTGTAGAAGCTAAGATGGACTGTTTAAAGAAAGGCGCAGAAGCTAAGATGATTGACGTGGAAGCTAAGATGGATGATTTGAAGATAGATTTGAAGATAGACATGGACGAATTGAAGATAAATATGAATA